>RHLP01000324.1:0-121422 GCA_003719405.1 Aspergillus incahuasiensis
CGACCCCGAGACTTCTGAAGAAGAAGAAGAAGCATCAACAGAAGACGTGGTCGCCGAGTCCGAGTCACAGTCCGAGTCCGAGTCCGAGAACGAGAACGAAGTCCGTCCCACTACCGCAACACCAACCTTCCCCCGCGATTCCGCCGAAGAAAAATCAGAACCAAGCCGCGAAGAGCGCCGCGCCCAAGCTAAGGCCAAGAAGGCCGCCGTCGCTGCGCGTAAGGCGCAGGGGCCCGCACAACCAGGCGACCTCCCGCCTAGCGAATCCGAATCCGAGGGACCTGCAACCAATGGTAACAAGGACAAAGGCAAAACCAGCGCCGCCGCCGCCGACTCCGGAGACTCAGACCTTGACCTTCCCTCTAACCCCAACTACACGAAACCTAAGAAGACGCGCGATGGCGAAGACGGGGAAGCGCAGCTGTCGCGCCGGGAACGTGAGGCCATCGAGGCGCAGCAGGCGCGGGAGCGGTATATGAAGCTTCACGCGGAGGGAAAAACGGATGAGGCACGCGCGGATCTGGCGCGGCTAGCGATTATTAAAGAGAAGCGGGAACAGGAGAGGCTGCGCAAGGAGGCTGAGAGGGAGGAAAAGGCGGAGCTTGCCAAGCAGAGGGCCGAAGAGAGAGAGAAGAAACTGGCCAAGGGCGGTAAGAAGAAGGGAGGCAAGAAATAGGAAAGAACCCATTTATCAGCATGGTACTCGCGGCAGTCATGCACTGAACTTGAGATCTAGGGTGCATATTATTGCTATTTGGCAAAGCAATACAGAGCAGAGCACTTGTTTTGCTGTGGACATCGTATGGAGAGATAGACCAAACATGCTGTAGAAAGAACACCGAAGAATGATTGCATCGGAGATAGTGTAAAAGACCCCAAGTATGGCAGATATCAAAACATAACTACTGTGCTAACCAAGCGCCTGCTATGAAATGCTAAAATGAAGTAGTGAACGAAATGATGCAACACAGGATATCATGAACCACTTCATGCAGATAGCGCCTGCCCATTTGCGATACGAAAGGATATAATCATGTATATGCATTACAACACAGTATGCGAGAGCACCTCAATTATACACCCCAAAACAGCCACCCCACGCTGCGTCCCTGCATCACAACACCCCACCCCGCAATGAGACTAACAACCCAAAAGACGGCGAACATCAGGATCGGAAGCAGAAGAAGTTCCGTGTTATGCAGGAATGGAAGCGCATTATACCCGAGGAAGGTGATGTACGTGTAATACGTGAGCGCGGAGAGATAGAGAGTGTTGCTGAGGAATGTAGCGAGGAAATTGCTTGGGCTGTGGGTGAGGAGCGGTAGAATGAGGAACTGCACGACGTAGAGATGGAGGTAGAGGGGAAAGAAGGCGCGGTTAGAAACCTATCATTTCCAGGTCTTGTTAGCATTTTCTCCTCTTCTCCTAAGGTATGTGCGCAATGAGCTGGTGTGCAGACATACATCAAAACAGTACCCGAACTCCAACTGATCCTTCTCACCAGGCTGGGTGAAGAGGCCCTGCGCCGCGCCGCGCCGCCGCCCACGGATGCGTAGGCCTGTTATTGATGCCGCCGCGCCGTCGGGACCAAAGAGGCGGCCAATAACGAAGTAGCCTATTGTTGCAACAAGGAGTGATGATCCTATAAAGTGAAAGACTATGAAAGACAAGGAAAGTCGCATGATGGATCCGAAAGACGGCGCATATGCGAGGCCCCAGGCCAGGGCTGTGAGAAGGAGGAAGAAAGAGAGGAGGTAAGCGAAGGACGGGTCGGGTCGGTGCCATGTGTTTTTCGTTTCTGGAATAGGGGTTGTGTAAGTAATTATAAGAGTCTAAAGCAAGTAGAGGCGTACGTTTCTATTGAATTCCAGTCAGCTTGGTGTTCCGGGGAGCAATAGTAGGGTGAGACGTACATGGTAGTATATCGACTTGAAGACCTTCTTCGGCGCAATCATGAGCGACGTCATCTCCCAGATAGCCATCTCAAAGTCCATCTGCGGGAACTTGAACATCCTACGTTGCTTGAGTCAGCCCACCGTCTTCGCAGCCCTGGATGAGTCGTACCTCTTGAAGAAACGCGGCATCCGTATAGTACTCGAGCCGCGGTTGGCGGGCAAGCCGCCGAAATTGGGAGAGCTGCCATGTTGACGAGGGACGGATATATGGGGGTTCATCTCGACCGTGACTAGAATATGGACAGAGAAGACAGTTTCATATACACGGAGGTGTAACGGTTGGAATAATAATACAGAAAGCTAGCTGGTCCGTTGATTCTAATTGTCTGGTGCTCAGAGGTTATGTCATCCGGTTGGTGCTTCGGGGTAATGTATTCCCGCTCCTGTAACGTATGTGTGTCAAGTCTGTTTATGCACTTTCAAGTTGTGCTACTGAAATCCATGACTCTGGTGCATACCTACGCCGTTAGAGAGCTGCTGCAGATTATGAACGACCATTACAAGAGCGTTTTTTTGTCTTCATGGGGTTTGCATTGGCTGAGACAGTATGCTGTGTATAACTGCATGTCATTCTCAGGTAATCTTGCTCTTCAGGCTACGATATATGGAGATCCACACTGCAGAATGCAGAGTACGTAGAGTCTTGATGTCCTGAACCTTAGACGGGTCCAATCAGGTGGACTGAGAGATCCAACCATCCGTAGATGGGATCGCGGTAGCGGTTGACCCAGATGCAGAGTTGGATGGCGACCATACTGAGTATGTACTCCGTAGTGTCGGGTTCAACAATCGTAAGCGTGCTCCGTGAGGAGTACGCCAGGTCGAAAAAAAAAACCGTATGTAAATAGGGTTGGATAGAGGTAAGACAGGTCAATAATTCTGGCTGATCCTGGCAAAGAATTGGATTTGTCGTGGCCCGTGTAGCTGGCTCTGGGATCCGTCTCCCGGCCAGAAACTCAACCATCTGGCATCTAGAAAGATAGACTATATCGCCCAACGATAAGGAACTTAGGATGCTCCGTGATTCCTGTGAAGGGAGGACCCTGGTGATGAAACAGCGGGAGATTCCAACAGTAGTAGCATGCAGAATCTCGAACACCGAACGCCAGAAGATGCCTTCCATCCGCTGACCTTGCCCCTGAAGGGCAGCATCTAGGCCGGAGAAGGACTAGTCGTGCCAGCTGGTAGAGACGCTAAGCGGGACTATCGCCTTTACATTGGTTTCCTCGGGATTTATATTGCTTCTTCTAGTCCACCCAGTCCCCCAGTAATGATCCTCCACTCTCTCCACCATCGCCTCCATTATTGTGCTGGTTGTTCTTTTCCTGTGTTCCCATACCTCACCACTTCACCTGGTGCGTGGTAACTGTGAGTAGTAGCCCTGAGCCCCCGCAGACCGGAGTTCGTGGAGAGCTGCAGTTCTCTGCCCGCGGGCCCTGGTCATCTATCGCCAATCTTGGTCTGGCCTCTCCCTTGGTTCGTCTTCCCCTGCCGATTACGACTGCTCTCTGGGTCGTTTGCTGATTGTTATAAAAGCAGGCAATTAGCACAGGAAAACGAGAGTTTATTTTAATCGATTCGAATATCGCCGCGTTCCGCTGTCTGTGGCTGCACTCGAGGATATATTCTACCCCTTACGCATTACACTACAGTGATCGTGGACCTCTCCTTCACGCCATGCCCAGGTGATACAGATTTCAAATCGCTCGATTCGCTTTGACCGGCAATTCATCGAGCCTAATCCCTGATTACAGCAGATATAACTCTACAGACCCATTCTGACGACTATTCTGACGATTAATTTTCAAATACAACTTCCACTTGTTCAATGCCGAAGTCATTCGAAGCGTGATTTTGTTTATAGATATGAGTCGATCGATGCGACCTGGCAGCGTCAGAGCGACATCTCAGCACCCCAATTTGGAGACTGTTTCTCCTCCCCGAACACCAACAGGACCTTCCAGCTACAAGGTCAAGAAAGGTCGCCACTCACGACCCTCTGTACGCGAAACCTTCCTCGATGATTTCAATGACAATGCCAATGATAGCTACGATTCCGGCGATGAGCGGGATCCGCATGACCTGTCGCTGTCCCCTGGGCATGCTGCTCGTACGTCAATAGTCGATAATATGCTGCTCTCTCTGGACCAGTTCTCGTCCGGGAATGCGGTATTGGACGATTACCGTCTGTTTAGTTCTGCCTTTGATTCCCCGAAATACTCTCGAGCTTCCCAAGATTCAATGGCACAGCGCCGATACCGGGGCCATACATTTTCATCTTCGTTGTCATCAGATGTGGAATACGGATATGACGAGGGTGCGAGTCGATACGCATCCCAGCACGCGAGAGGACGCCGGAGCAATAGTAGCTCAAATTATCATACAGGTGTGAGAAGGTTCGACAGCACGCGGAGCCGCGATGGGTTTGGTTCCAACTTTGATCACCGAACCAGTGTCACCGCACCGACAACTCGCGCTGGTAGGAAGAGCAGCAAGGGAAGCACGTCCTCTAATTTGGACCTTGGCCCTTCATTCTTGAGACGCCAGACCGAGCCGACTAACGAAAGGCGATCGGCAAGCTTCGACATGGGTACAAGAAAGCCGTTTAAGACTTCCCCAGGTCCATCCTCGGACCATGATTCAATGGCATATGACGGCTTGGATGCAGCACCCACGCCTAGCGTTCCCGCGGGCCCAAGAAAACATCATGTACCATCCCAAGAATTTGGCAATTCCCTAAAAGCCCAGTCATCGCGTACGCAAGTCGCATCACGAAAGAACAGCGTCCAATCCTCGCGGACCACCCAATCCCGGAAACCCCGTCCTGAAAACCTCGGTACAGCAGCTATGAAAGTTCGGGATCCTGAATTTGCGCTTTTGGGTGATGCTGATCTTGAGCCACCGCCGAACCTATCAGCTTCGTTAGATCCCCCAGCACCTAGTCCAACAATCTCATTTAATAAACCGACATTTCCTCCTCCAGAACCGACCCCGTCCAAGGAACGCCCAGGTTTCTTTCGGCGTGTTTTTGGATCCTCGAAGAGTCCTGGTATCATGCCGTTCGACGGCTCATCCGATTATCCACCTCCCAGAGAACTCGAACTGAGGGACGTGAATGCGCCTGGCGCTGGCCCAAGAGCACGAAGTCAACCGCAAAAAGCCAGCACGGCCGGCACACAAGTGCCTCGTGAAGGCGCCCAAGTGGTGAACAAAAAATCGTCTTTCTTCCGCCGGCGGAAGAAGTCGGTCGCGGAGAATGTCCCACTTCCCATAATGGTTCCTCAGAACCTTGGAACCAGGACTGGGGGCATGATGAAACCAGAATCTAGCCCAGTCAGCAGTCTGAGGAAGGTCATGAATCCGTATATCGCTGATACTGCTCTCCATAATAGCATTCCTGTAGTGGATTATTCTACCGAATCCTCTGATTGGAGCACCGCAGCCAATGATCCAGACAACAAGAAACCGGACGATGTGCTGAAGCGCAAGGAGAAAGGCAACTCACTGACCGTTCATACTGGGCTCAAGGCTAAATACAGTCTGTACCCTGCGAACGCAGCCAGTCATGCACATGATACTTCCTTCCTAGGAATAAGTAGCGGCGATGAAGAGCCCGTTAAATCTAATGCTCTGGAAGTTACTCCGCCGGTGCCACCCCGCTCCTCTCGCCGACGAGCGAGGGACAGCGCTGAGTCGGAAGGTAGTGAAGCGAATATTGTTGATACGAAACATGGGGCTGAAACATCACAAGACAAACTATCAACATCGGAACACCTACTCCCTACCTCGTTATCCCCCGTCGCAGAGCGCTCTTCCATTCAGTCCGCCACGCTTCCTACTATTGAGACGACTGACCTCGATCTAACCGCATCCCCTAAGAAAGAAATAAACCAACAAGACCTGTACGATGCAACAATATGGAATGATGACCCCGATGCGCCTAGCAAGCTATCTACTCCAGTTATCGACATGGAGTCTTCCCGGGCCTCCGGCTCTGAGGGTTCCAACTACCAAACGGCGGCCAATACCCCTATTGCGCCTGTGTGGACGATAGCTGAAAATGATCGCCCCTCAGATGACATCTCATTAGATACGCCCAGCAGCGAAGAAAAGGAACAGGCGCAGAAGCTGTATGATGGTCAGGATGAGCTTGTTGGAAACGAACCAGCTGCTGCTTGGCTCGGTAGTCCAGACCGCGGCAGGATTCGAGCAGCGTATATGGCTCATTTCGATTGGTCCAACACGAACATCCTCACTGCTCTCCGCGGATTATGCCTCCGATTGCTTCTGAAGGGAGAGACACAGCAGGTAGACCGCGTACTCGATGCCTTTTCTACGAGGTGGTGCCAATGCAACCCTAATCACGGCTTCAAGGCGGCTGGTGAGTTAATCACTCCTTTTTTCCACTAATAAATGCTGATCAAATCTTAGACGTCGTGCATACAATATGCTATTCTCTTCTCTTATTGAATACCGACTTGCATCTTGCGGATATCGAGCAGAAGATGACCAAATCCCAATTCGTGCGCAATACGATACCCACGATTCGACGGGTGGCTGCCGATGCTGCCCCAAATGAGCTTAGCAACAAAGCCCCCGTTTCGATCTTGGAAACTGGCCTTCCGTCTTCTCGATCTGCAACGTTTCCTATAGATGAAAAGGAGATCAACGATGCGAATACAGATAAGCCAGAGAAGTCCACAACCACCTCTGGAAAGCTGGTAAATCGTCTATCCCGGACAGACCTGGGAGCGAAAATGGTACTTGACGTCGATGATGAGATTGGTCCGTTGGTCAACGCCTCCTTTCATGGCACAGCGAAAGCTTGGGAGCAACAGGTCGAAACAGTTTTACGAGGCTTTTACTCATCGATCCATAAACAAAGACTTCCATTATTGGGCAACCAACCAGAGAAGGACGTACCTCGAACCGCTTCAAGCGCAATGCTCGGCCCAAATTGCGGGCCGCATGGCCTTCGAAGAAGTCCCAGTACTGTCAGCAAAAGTGGCTCCGACATCTTTCCGCGGGGTCGATCCGCTGACTCTCGCTTTGGTACAGCACGTTGGTCTTCTAAGCCCCGTTCACGAGCGAGGTTGTATCCTCCATCAACCCTTGGCTCTAGCCGAACAAGCTTGGATGATCAGTCATCCCTGTGGAGTCCGTCTGGATCCAGCACCTGGAGCAAGTACTCTCTAGGAAAGCTGACATCGGCGTCTGTTGACTCGTTCGCATCAGGTTATCCACATGCAGACTACCAACAGTCTATCGGGTTCGCCAACGCGCTCAGCCAGGCGATCATTCGCGAAGACTCTGCTCATTCTATTACCAGCACAGAGGATCCGGAGCGGACCGGTCAACTATTGGAGGATGAAACCTTGGAGCTTGCCGGTGCGCCGTGGGCTAAAGAGGGAAACCTAAAGCACAAGCACCATCTGGATTCTGTTGACAAGAGGGCAAAAGATCGCAATTGGAATGAGTGTTTCGCTGTCATTCAACAGGGTTGGATGCGCCTTTTCTCGTTCAGCGCATCGAAAACAATGCGGCAAAAGTCCAAACAACGCCTCCCCGGCGGTGTTGTCGTGGGTGGAGGTAATTGGACGGAAAACGCCGAGGAGATCTGGAAGTTTCTCTTGCGCCAATCCATTGCCAGCGCGCTCCCGCCCCCAGGATACTCAAAGTCTCGCCCCCATGTTTGGGCTTTGAGCTTACCGACTGGTGCAGTACATCTTTTCCAGGCAGGCACGCCGGAGATCGTCCGTGAGTTTGTCTCCAGCGCCAACTATTGGAGCGCCAGACTATCCAAAGAGCCTTTGATCGGCGGTATCAGCAATATTGAGTATGGATGGAGTGACGCAGTTATTAACAGCGCTCTGATCAACCCGGACGCCAACCGGTCGCCGCCGTCTTCATCGGGGCTGGGACCGAGGCCGAGCATACAAAGTTCTATTCGGAGCTCTATCGACCAACAGGTTGTCCGGCCCAAATTGCCCGCAGATCGAGTCAACATTACTGATTGGACTCCACCGCAACAAAGTATGATGGCCGCTAATCTTAGCGAAGATGACCAGCTGAAGTCTCTGCAAACATACGTCAAAAACGTTGAGGACGAGCTGCAACGGCATAACGAGCTTCGGCCTGCCATGGTCCTCGCTTTCTCACCGCGGCACCCTAATGCGGTAAAGTCCATGACCAACTGGGAGCGGAAATCGTCGTACCTGTTGCGGGAAATTGTGAAATTCCGCACCTACATTGATTCTCTCCAAAACGCAGTCGACGCAAAGAACAAAATACTTGCTGACCGGGAGGACGAACCTAAGCCTGCCGAGACGTGAGCTTCTCTGATGTCTTCCTTTCCATGTCACATATTTTCTCTTCATTGGCACGATATAATGGATTATACCCTTCGAGAGCTCAACTGTATGTATGTACATGTATGTTTTTGAAACACAAACTTCTATGCTTTGTGGGCGCTTTTTCCCACAAACTGCTTCTGTCGCCTCTTTTTTGTGCCGTTGCTTGGGCTTTGACGATGTAATGTGGAGAAGCGGAACGACTGTTTGATTGTGATTTAGACGGGATAGGAGTCAATAATCTAACTTGTACTGTAGCATCGTTTGCGGATTGTTGCAGTAGGTACGGAGAAGTTAGATTGGGCAAGAAGAGGAAGAGCAAGTGCGGTATCCGGTAGTCTTGGCTCTTTGTATCTCTCTGTATGGCCACAACAAACCACTGCCCTATCTATCCCCTCCCCCTTCTCGATTGGATCAACGCACTCTTTTCCAAACTGTTCTCTCCGTCCACCAAGGCAATGAAATAGCTGTTAGGGGCAGTCCAGTTTGCCAAAAGGGCTAGACTTTCGTTTGCGCCAAGTGGGTAAGGCGAGGCCGGGCTGTCTCACGCTCCACGGCCGCCCAAGCCCATTCGTGATTCGGCCATTTTAGCATTACTCCGTACTATTGCTGAGAGGATGTGGAGTGTCCAGAAACAGCGTGGGATCCTAGGCTAACTGTTTGAGGATTAGACAGGGTATTATTATTATCTGACGCTTTCCGCTCCGTCACCATGTCGACCACTTCCGCTCAACACAACGCGGCCGCCGACAACGCGCTTCGCGAGTCGTCGTTCTTCTCATTATCAAATACCACGAACTCGGGCCGTGAAAGCTCCGTGGACGCGGACGACGAATTTTGCGACCCCCTAGATTATATGTCGGAGGATACGCGGCAGGAATCCTGTCCAAAAACAATGAATGCGACCGCAGACAGCAGAGATGATCACCGCCACAGCACGCCGCAAGCCGCAACTCCCTCTATGAATTACGACGACAATGTTGACGAAGGAGATATGATCGCCAATCAGCAGCAAGAGCGCGACGATACGGAACATAGCCTTGATGTTCTACCACCCTTACCTGATCACGATGATAGTAGTCTCGAAGAATACAGCGATCACGGCGGCGCGGATAATCACACCTTCCTAGAGACAGAGATGGAGAAGAAACTGGCTGATGTGGAGTCCAGCTTTATGCCAGAGCCTTCGACTCTCGGAGTTGCTGCCACAGATCGCACTGCTGGTGCAGATGATACCTATTTCGCAGAACCATCTTGGGCGCGGCTGGACGAGTCTAGCCATGACCTGAAATCGGCAAACAATGACATTCTCATCCCACATAGCCCCAGTCTAGGATCTGCAGAAGATTGCACAATGAATCTGGATGGGACGCCAGCGGCTCTGCCAGGGCTTTATGATAAAGACAATCCCACCACGCTGGCAGCAGAAGCACTTCCATCATCACCAGCTGCAGCCGCGGCGGCTCGCATGGGAAGTCGGAATTATTCTTATGCTACGTCGCACGAAAGCGTCAATGAGTCCAGTCAGTTATCCCAGGGCTACTTAGTTAACCACGGCTCGATAGAAAGCGGCAGCCAATCCCTACAACCAACTGAAGAATCCCACGCACCTTCTGCTACACACCCCAGGTTGTTTAGTGACGGCCCTATCAGCGACATAGATGCCGCATCTGGCGCAGGTAGTCGAAGAAGTAGCCGTCCCAAATATCTGACCAGTCGCCAGTCTACACATCGCCTCTCGTACTCGTCTGCCACAAGCAATGCCACCGAAATCACCAACAGCGATGCAACATTAGGTGCTGCTGACTTTGCGCTCCAATCCGGAGGTGCAGTCCCGGGGGGTATGGTTGCAGGAGCTCGTCGCAACCACCTAGCCAGATCCGTAAGCTTGGGCAGTATGGCATCTGGGATCTCTGGATACAGCGACGAAAACGTCATGAATAGACGCGACATGAGTGGAACTACAGATGGCGGCCTTCAGACATTGAACGAAGAAGAGTCCCAGTCGCGCCCCGCTTCATCCCATCAGAAACTATCAGGCCAGCAACCACAAGCAGAAACTGCCGATGATACTTCCGGGCCTATGACTCCCAAGGCTCAGCCCCGTGAGATCACAGTTCCCACCGACACGGCTATTGCAGAACGTGCCAAAGATGTCCAAGTTCCTAGCGCCTTTGTGAAGCAATTTCGTGAAGACTTTGGTAACGGACCGTCTCCGGACAAGCGAGGGGCTGAAATGACTCCGGGATTTGCTCGCAGCGGCAGAAACATGACGTTGAAAGAGCAAAGCAGCACAATCGACCGTCTCTCGAAAGAGAACTTTGATCTGAAGATGCGGATACATTTCCTCAACGAAGCGCTGAACCGCCGCTCCGAAGAGGGTATCAAAGAGATGATCTCGGAGAATGTCGAACTGAAATCGGACAAGCTGAAGTTACAGAAGGATAACCAAGGATTGAAGCGGAAGATCCGCGATCTGGAGAAACAACTGAAGGACCAAAAGTCTGATAAGGAGTCAATGCTGAACCATGACCCTGAAGTCGGCGACGATGACGAAGAACGTGATCATGCTCAGGATGATGAAATGCTATTTCTACGCGAGAGGGTCGAGATCTATGAGCTTGAAATTGAACGGCTAAGATCTGAGAGTATTGCAAGAGAAAGCGAGAAACGGAGATTGGCAGAGATGGTGAAAGCATTGAATGATGGCAGGCCAACTGGGTCCGATTCTGGGGCAAGAGAGGAGAGAGTGAGTCAAAATCCCTGGCCATTGGAAGCCTGTGCTGATACACTTTCTAGGATATGTGGAAAGACATGCTCGATGCGGAAACTGCAGCTCGCGAGCAGGCTGACGAGGAAAATAAAAGATTACGAGAAGAATTGATGCGTGCTCGAAGCGATGTGAGCTACGCCGTGGCTCCAGCGGCGCCCTTGAGGACCGGTCATCGTAATCGTGGTGATTCTCTGGCATCGCACTCTGCCGCCTCGGACAGAGACCTGTATCGCAATGCTGCTGGTGGAGGCTCTTCGAGCTCCACTCTTGTCATGGAACTTGACTTGCTGAAACAGGAGAATGCGGAATTGCGGAGGGAGGTCAGCGCCCAGGCCTCAATGCTGACATCGCGGAATCGAGAAAAAGAACGCTTATATCAGGAGATCGAGGAATTGAAGCTCGGTCAGCGCCGGGATCGATCGATCGCGGGTGACAGCATACTGGACCGGTCTGCTTCTAGGGCACAAGGACGGCCGTCATCGAGTATCAGTGATCAGACTGGACAGTCTCCAGTCGGGGAAGCGGAGCGCGAAGATTGGGAACTGCGAACAGGGGAACTCCGGGATCAGGTTTCTGCATTGAAATTGGAGAATCAATCTCTTCGCCAAAACCTGGAGGCAATGGACAGAGCCTATTCGGCCGATGTAGACCAAGCTGAAGAAGCCTTACAGAATCTTCAGCAGGAACGCGATCAGGCAATCCAAACAGCTGAAGAACGGACTGCCGCCTTAGAAGAGCTGAAAGTCGCCTTCGAAGATCTGAGAGTTGAGGCTCAGGAGGAGATAGATGCTCTTGATGACGAACTAGTCCAGAAGACAAACTCTCTTGAGGACGAAATAGATCAGAAGACTGCAGAGTGTCAACGCCTCGCCGAAGATCTACGAATACAGGACGAGAACTTTAGAGCGCTGCAGGCAGAGATGCGCTCTGCCAGCGAAGGCATCATTCGACTTGAAGAAGATGCGCAGAATAATCTTCAGCGCTACAAGGCCAAACAACAGGAGCTTGAAGAGTGCAATGGGGAATTGGAATCGCTCGAGAAGAGTTTGTATGACGCCAACTCGAATGTTCAACGACTCACAGTCCAACTCGAGTCCAGCCAGAATGAGATTGCCTTCCTCCGAGAGGAGCAAGATGGCGACAAGATTAAGATTAGTGATCTCGAGTCTGAGCTTAAGACCTACCACGTTGGCCTTCAAAGTGAGAAAGATAAAATGAGGGACGTTGAGGAGCGCCTAGCCGAGGAAAGGCATCAACGCGAAGTTGTCGGAGGTAAGGAGAAGCAAGAGGTGCAGCGCATCATGAACGAGCTGAATCGCGAGGCCTCAACTGCGAAGGATGAATGTCGCAAGTTGCGAAAAGGTCTCTCTGTGCAGGAGATTGAGACGGCTACATGGAAGGATCGACTCACTGATCTGGAGAATAATCTGCGAGAAACTCTCGGCGACCTGACAGGTAGTCGGTCTAGCTTGATCACTAACATCATGAAGTTGCAAAGGGAGCTCGAATCTACTGCGCTAGCACTCGAAAGTACGCGTTCGACGTTGGATGAGAAGGAATCCCTACTGCGGAATCGCGATGCGCTACTAGAAAGTCATGGGCTGGAGTCTCGAAAACTATCAGAACTCCTTGACCGCGAACGCCACGCTCGTCGTGCAGACAAGCAGTCATTCGAACAGGCACTCAAATCTCATCACCACGCATCACGTACCATTTCACAGAGCAACTCCCGGATCCTAGAGCTGGAAAATGCACGAAGTCAGGATCGTAAGCGTTTCACAAGTCTTGAACAACAATTCCGGGAGCAACTCAATGAACGAAACTCGATGCTGCTGACCATTTGGAAGCGACTGTCCGGCATGTGTGGGCCGGACTGGGCTCATTCAAACAGCCTGATTAATGGCAATCTGCCAAGCCAAGAGGTCATCGGCAATATCCTCTTTTGGCCAGGATTCAGTCGTAATCTCCTTCTCGCGGTCAGAACCCTCGAAAACGTGATATCAAGCTTCAAGACTCGCGTCAAGGACGTCGAACGCAATTTATCAAAACAATATCAAACCCTCGAGCATGCATTTAGCCTACGAATCAAGAAACTTGATCGACTAGAAGAGACTACAATGAACATGCGCGCTCAATTGCAAACTCGGAACCAGACGGGGCTCTCTCCCGAATTATCTAAGCTACGCGGCGAGAACCGACTGTTGAAGGCTGAACTCAATCTACTTCAAAGCCACCCGCGCAGTCGCAGTACGACTGCAGGCATGGGGGGCTCACCAAGGTCATCCACCATCGATGTGACAGAACGCGGTCCATTAGTCCGCGCTAGTACAGCCGCTGAACTACCGGCCCCAAGATCAGGCATCCCTCAACCATCCCAAGTCTCGACGGCAACAACCCTAGTGGAACCCGTCGGTGCCATAGCCCGCCCGCGGCACTTTAAGTCAACAGACCATCATGGCAACCAAGAAGTATGGATAAAGCGCCTGCACGAGCTGGAACGGAGACTCAAAGGCGAGCGGGAAGCGCGCCTGTTGGATCGCAACGGCGCACGTAAACGCCTGGAGGAGCGCGATGCTGAGAATAGGCGGCTTCGTGCACAATTGGACCGGCAGCGTCTGAGACAGGGTGTCTCAACCGAGAATTTTACCGATGATGGCGGTCAAGGTCCTCATTCTGAACCTGGCACCGGGGACGAGGGATATAGAGAGCGGGACGAAGAACATAGCTCGAGTGAGGGGGAGGGCATCACCGTTGACATTGAAGTTTGATTCACTTTCTCTCTACATATTGGCTGGTTATTGTTATGCATCTTTAGCGATCGGCGGTGTTGGGCTGGTTTTGTCTTATCCTTCCGTATGGCACGATTGATTGACTGACTGACCTATATACCCTTGGGCTTCGTACTGAATCATTAATATTGCTGCTACAACGACCGATGTACTTACTCTCTCTGGACTAATCACCATCGATAATAAGGCATATCATGACCATAGCCGTAACCAAACGTAGCAAATAATATACAATCGCTATCAACATCCTATTTCACTAACCTGCGGTCATCAGCCACCAGACCTGTCTTGTCCCTGCGCAGCGCCTGCACTCCTCACCTGCTTCGCCCACCTCAACCCACAACTATTACAAAGATCCCGATTCCCACTTGGGCCCCGCCGCCACTCTGGCGTCGTCCGAGTACCACACATAGCACAGCTTTTCTCCACGACCGCAGCGCTCTGTTTCCTCTTTCGCTTTCGTCTCCGGGCAGTAAGGCGTTGCGCTTGCTCGGCCAGCTGTCGGTTTTGCTTTTCGAGCTCACGCAGCTCAAAGTGCCAGCTTGAGCCGCGAGTAGGATTGAGTTCCTCAAAGAGGTGGGGACCAATGTCGGTTGGCGGCTCATGCGGGTTAGGTGACGCTGATGAAAACACGGCCAGGGTGGCCGAGGAGGTAGTGGGCTGTGGAAAGTTGGGATGTGGTTTTAAATGAGATTCGGCTGACTGTTGTTGGGACTGGCGTGAATTCATATCTCCCAAACCTGCATCACTGGAGCTTTGACTTCGGCTTTGGCTATGGGCGTAACCCTGATCTTCAGTGGTTAATGGTTGAAGCTGGAGCTGTTTTGGAAAGCGGAGGTGTGCGATCAAGAACGCAGGTTTTGAGGCGCCTTCTGCCGTGTCTCCTGGATAAAGAGTAACCTGTGTAGGGAATATATGGCCCTTCCGGTGGCGTATTTTATGCGTGAAAGTAGTTTGCTGGCAGCTACGGGATGCGTCAAGCGCTTGCTGGATCCCTGGTTGCTGATTTGAGTTATCGGTTACAAGAATGTCTTGTATACGTTTGCCCCTGAGATCGTCGGATGACCGACCGAGAACCGCGCGAGACTTAGAGGAAATGAAGAGAACAATTCCGGATAGTGACAACTTCGCCCAGAGGTCACTTTCTGCCAGTCCGCCCCGCTGAACGTTGGCGAGCTGGGTGGGAGAGTACATGAGCAGGAGTCTACCGACAAGAACCATAAATTGCCTGCCTCGTTGTGTGATATGCCACCCCCCGTGGTTTTCGAACCATGTATAGCCGCTGTCTTTTCTCCTGATACGGTATATTATGCTAATAGGGTCGCCGGTGGTACAGGCTCGTAAATCGCGGGTCACTGGACCAATATCGCTCGGATGGCATATTGCAGATAACGTCTTGCCGAGGAGGTCGTTGGAGTTGTACTCTAGCACTTTTCGGCATGACGGTGAGAGATAGAGAAATTCCCCTTCAAACGACAATACGAATATCACATCATCTGTGTTTTCGACTAGCACATGGTGTAGATGGTTCATGGCTACCGGCTGGCCTCTAGCAAGGCTATCGAGGACCAATGACACTTGACTCGAGCTGAACAGGGTGGCCGCAACATAGTCATCCTGGTACAGACCGGGAGAAGGAACGACGTAAGCAGGCAGTTGACTCCGGTGGTAGTCTATCATATAAGTTCCATCTAGTGGCCCGGTCAGTGTAGCTCACAACGGGGAGCGAGAGTCAGACGCACCGGGGTTTCTTCCGGTGACAGCTTCCGGACGCTCGACTAAGTCGACTTGGAAGCCGACATAATAATCTTTGGTGTTCCAGCGCACCGGAATCATCGTCACCAAATTCATGAACGGCTGACCCCCTTTTCTGTAGTTGATAATGCTCACTTGGGCTTCAGAAACTTGCTCAATTGCATCACGTAGACAGCTAACCGTATACGAGTCAACGAACTTTCGAGGATCGCCTTTTACGACCTTTGCATCCGGACTTTGTAAAAAGCGACAATTGTGCCCGGCAATTTCCTTCTCGGTATATCCTGTTAGCCGTTCAAAGGCGTTTGACACATGTACAATCGGGTAGTCGTCTCTTGTGAGGTCACAGAGTACAAAGGCACACGAAAGATCAACTGGGCCCAGGTCGATCTTAGGATTATTTCGTGACGCGACCTCAGACTGTCCTTATATCAGAAAAGACACGTGGAGAGAAGACAGTATAGGAACCTAGCGGTCTAGGATTGACGAAATGGAAACCTACCAGGATAGCCATCATATCAAACCCACTTCGTGAGTAAACGTTGGTATACGGCGTGCTTTTTCCAGTAGCTTCTGGCTTCGCACCTGTTTGCTCCATGTCAGTTCATGAACGAGCATTGTGCCAAGTGTAACTACACACCCTTCCCTGGCAACGACTTGGGCTGAATGAGTCGATGAGGGGTTCCTAACCCCGGAGCAAGAGAGAAAGCGTTGGTATCTAGATGCTCTCCAGGTTGAATTGCCTGGGACGCTGCAGACTTTGCAGGCCGAGAGGATGGCGCTGGACGAGAAAGCAAGGGCTGGCTTGAAGAGACGACACCACCTGAAGAAGGAGGTTGAACCCAGTACATGCCCTGGCCTGCATCTTGAGGGTGTGAACTTGAGTATGCCGAAGCATTGTTAGTTCCATGAGCATGTGATGGCAAAGAAGCGAAACTATCCAAGCCGTGGTCTGTCGTAGATGATGGGTATGCAGAGAAATCGTATGGAAAGTTGACCGGCATCGAACTGTCTGCTGTGGCGTCATAGGCAAGCATGGGATTATGCAGTGGGTAAACATAATCCCCACCCGGGAGGGAGGATGTATAGGGCGCCATCTGTGCATGTTGACCCTCGTCGTGGCTCGCATTATAACCTTGGGATCTGGAGGCAGAGAACTGCCTGTCATCGAAGCCCCCATCGACGTTACCGGTACCTCGATTGGCCATGATGGAAGTCCGATCGATCGATCCGATCCGGGCGCTCGAGCCAATCGACGAGAGCAGGTTGCAGGAAGCTCGGAGGCTGTCCACAAGCTTCGGCAATAATTTCACTCAAAGAGGATGCAATACAACGGCGTCAGGGCTAGAAACGGCCACCTCGAAAGGAAGGATATCAGGGGGGTGTCGAGAGGCGGAGTATCCCACGCTAAAGTGGACTGAAATCATAGATCTACTACCTAGAAATAGGCGAGACGAACCCTCTGAGAAGGATTCGACAAGGTCTTCTCGACCTGAGCTGCAAATGACCAATACCACGGCCGAAGTGAAGGCTTCAACTGGGAGCAGGGAGAGGAAAATCGTCCATGTCCTTTTGTTCAGTGCCGGAGTGGTTGGAAGCGATCAACGCCGCCTCCATGGCGGGCGGAACGAACGAATTCTGCCAATGAGAGCGAGAGGGGACGGATGATGTGTCAGAAAGCAGAGACAGCTTCTCTGAGGAATCGACAATCGAATATTCGATGAAAAATGACGACGCCGAGGGATTGGCTGCGGAAATTGATGCCAGGCGAGACGAGGGACGAGGGACGGAGACCGGGGAATAGATATCACGTGTCAGAGCTATCAATTCTTCGATTGAAGCTGAAGAAGCTATCAAGGAGCCTAGGCCCTGACATTTGTCCATTCAGTCTATTGATCTTTCATCAGGCTGATTGGCCAATGCCGAATTCTTCGTTGCCCCTAGTCCTGCATAACATGGGAGCCTCGGAAGCCCTGCTGTGTTAACAAGCCCATCATCCGCAGCAAGCATGGACGGACAGCAGCCTCGTCCTCATCCCCGACTTTCTACGGAGTAGGTTCCGAATTCTGCACGGGGTGATCCTTTCACGATTTCCCACGATTGCGGCGCAGTGGTGCTGATTGCAATCTTGTATATATCAATGATACCTCCTAAATTAGAAGGATGACGATCCCCGGCCGTTATCTCCAATTCCCCATTAATCGTACCCAACGTTCAAGGGGCACTTTCTTTGTTTCACCCATTCTTTCAGCCTTTTCACTTTTGATATCCATCATGCTACACACTCCCTATTCTCAGAGTTGATGCTATCGGTTCTTCAACCTGTCCACCTTCTTTTATGTAAGCCTGGTTTGCGCCTCTAGCTAGCAAAATCCCCGGGATCCCAACCTTTCCGTCATACGACACAATATTCAACAGTTGACTTTTAGTTGCACTTCCATCGCAAAGACAACTTCCTTTCCCTATCTTCGGCCCGATTGCGACAATCTTAAGCTTAACGCGTCTCATTCACATCTACACATCTCGGTAAACAAATCATAAACATAATGGGAGACGCCCCAAACAAAATCTCGATCACAATATGCGGGGACGGCGGATGCGGTATGTCGTGCGACATTCTCATATCACCGATCCCATCTGCTGCCTTGGTCCTGGAGAATAAAAGTCCTCCGTAGCAGTCGGCGCAGGACACTGACCAACAGTAGGGAAATCTTCCATCACCCTGCGACTGGTACGCAGCGAATGGGTTCACGAGTAAGTACGGTACAATCATCGCGTTGACCACGTCTTAATCATTACTGTCTGTTTAGATATGACCCTACCATAGGTAAAACACGTCAAACCACCTCCTCCGACACGAACTAATGCCATTCGCTTGGTCAGAGGACTCGTACTCTGTTTCGCGCACCATCGACGGCGAGCAGTATTTCTTGTCCATCACCGATACTGCAGGCCAGGAGGAATACCGAGGGCTGTGGGCGGCGTCCAATCTAAAGTCCGATGCGTTCCTTCTCGTATACGACATCACCAGCGAGTCCAGCCTAAGCGCCTTAGACTATTTCATGGAGATGATTGAAATGGAAACCGATCAACGTGCGGAGGACAACCTGCGCTTGACGAGGGAACTGGGTGATAGTGCGCGAGGGGTAAAATTCGGAATGGCTGCTCCGGTGCGCATTGTCGCGGGTAACAAATGCGATCTCAAGAACAACCGGGTCATCAGCGCGAGAGAGGGTCTGGAGTATGCTCGGAAACACAACAGCCTGTTCATGGAGACAAGCGCTCGGGAAATGGTCAATATCGAAGAAACATTTGCTCGTATGACCCGCTTCCTAGTTCCCATGCTGCACAATCTGACAAGCTCTAGTTTTGGTCCGCCGAGTCGTGGAAGCTCGTCAAAAGCACCACCAACATAACTTGGAGTTAACACAACCAACCCGTCATGTAGGCTTCTCCCTGAAGAAACCCACTACCGGTGCAGTGTCGAAGAAAACATCGGACACAAACCTGTCCAAGCAGACGAATCGACGGCAGGGTCTCTTCCACAACCTAGTTAAAGGCCGACGCGGAAATACGAGCGAGGAGCAGAATGAGAAAACTTCAAAGAACATATCAGGAATGGATACGTCAGAAGGCGAGTCTCCGAGTCGATGGAAACGATTATGCTGTTAGAACTCGGTTTAAGCATGTCAATGGAAAGCCCACGATTTCCCTATACCCTTTTGTTTGACGCGCTCGGCGAACATGCATGTATCATATTACCAACTTTCCGCAATCGTCCCATCACCTTCTTGTATAGTCAAATTGGAAAGACCTGTCGCGAGTTGAGCGAAAAGTGAAGTCATACCAGGCAGGTCCAGATGCTGTAGGCAACCACCTACGATATCTCCTGGGTTGGGTTGATGGGAACGGAGTATGCGAGAGCAGATAGAATCCACGAGAGCAAGTAGCATCCGGTGAATACCATTCGCTACGAAATGGAGAGTGGTAGCATTGTGCGAAATCTCATATCTATGACGTCGTGGTACTCATGAATTGCAGAGTGGACCACGAACTCTTGGAGACCGTAATATCTCCACTGTTGCACCCATGCCAGCCATCACGATCTAGAACCTACTCCGTATAACCACAGCATTCAAGGAAGCAGAGTTCCAGCTCCGAGCTCTAGATCGAGCTCTGGTCTAATGGTATCAGGGTCACTGTATGTCGCTGACTCGCCACGAGGCGCTATGGTTTGCTGGTGCACATCAAACAGTGACCATCAGGGCATCAGCACGCTGCCCAACCTCCACAGCTGCGCTAGTCCAAGCCACCTGGGTGAAAAGCCTCAATACGTAGTACTCCGTACACCGTGAACACTCCCTTGAGATGTAGAGATCTAGAAAGAGCAAGAATCGGAGAGTAATCGGTGACTGGGTGGCGCAAGATTGAAGTCAAATACACTGATAGAGTGTGGTGCACTACGAGCTGCTAGCAGCTATCACAGATACAGTACACGTCATAAGCAGAACCTTGATGGCGCAGACAGCCTGCACTGTATCTAGTCTATCTCCGTTGAAGTAGTAGCGTAGCGCGGCACTAGTTCGGCTTCGGAGGAGAGTCGAGTCCCACGGAGGAGATAGACTAGGTGAGACAGCCGATGTGGCAAGCTGACAGGGTCAAGGTCAAGTTTCGACATGTCAAGCTTTCAGGCATCAGCAACAGAATCAGCCGACTTATCCAGGATTGTCATAGTGAGGTACTCCGTACGGAGACGGCCCCGGTGGGTTGATGATCCCGTCGTTAGACCTCATCGAATGGGAGAGTCAGTATAGTAGTACTACTGCCGTTGCCGTGCCCATGGGGGCCCCTGCAGGATAATCATCGTTACATTTACTGCTCGGCAAAGGCGTGCCGACGGGGAGCCAGTAAGCTACCAGAGTCCGATCTTGTGCCGGAGTCCGCTTATGCACTGGAATGGAAGCATAGTAGCCCAATTCAGAAGGGCTGAATATACCTCACCAGCTAACCCAGAATGCCGGAGGCTGAATAGCGGGCATAACACAGTGAATTCTACGGAGTAGAATGCATAATTCGATAGCGCGGCTTGTTGTCTGCTGCCAGCACCAAGTGAGGATGAGGGCACTTCAAGGATTATCGGTCCCAGCCAGCAGCCATAGATCGGATATACGGCTCTTCTTGAGGAGTTTGCATGATCAGATAATCAGCCCAAGGCCTAGCGACGAATTGCTCCATCTGGACTGCAAATGTCTCCGAGCTCCGAGTCTAGGCTGAGTCAAGCTTGGTTCCTTTGACAGATGTTTCCGCGATCCGTCGGCTGTATGGTGTATTGCAAGTTCTGCCTGGTTTCATGTGCAAAAGCGGACTAACCTACCTCTAGGTTTCGCTGCTTGGCCTTGTCGGGGCTTGGGGGGACAGTAAGCTCCGGCTAGGCATCGCATGGCCTTGATCAAAGTACCCGTGACCTTGGAAGGAAGCGACTAGGCGAAAGTATGAGCAGCCCTGGTCGTTGGCTGCAAAGATCGGTATTGGAACCTGCAAAATACACGGAGAACGGTAACAATCTCCGGAAGCACATCTGAATAATCCCAGAGCACCCGACGATGATTCCAAGAAATGATTTTATTATTATTATTCGAATTATTTGGATTTTTTTCTTAGTTGAATAATCTAGTCAGCATTTATCAGAAACGATGCTAGTATAATAAAAGAACGAGCCCTCCCCCCTCTGCTTCCAAGCAGATTCAGATCCGGCCTCTACTCGACCCTGGTCCAAATAGAAGTGCAACCTTCGCTCAATCCGGCCTATACTCATTCCACCCAGTGGCTCGCACCTCTTTGTATCATCGACTCTCCGATTTGACGTATTGCCTGTTGATCGCCGATTACCGAACTATTGCGACTGCCACTAAGGACTTGGAAGTGTCAAGCTGCGATACAGTGCTTTTATGCGCCGGTTTCCCTCTCCGCTCTTCGACCCCCGACTCTTATCTATATCCATACAAACATGACGGCGCGCCAATCAACACCGACCTCCGACCATTCACACTCGGATAACGGCGTTCGCAAGCGAGTCTGTAAAGCATGCGATAGATGCCGCCTTAAAAAGTCAAAGGTAACTATCGCAAGGCCCCCCATCTTGGTCCAGCATCAGCGCCCACTGATGCGCTGAGCAGTGTGACGGAGCCAAACCCTGCAGTAGATGCCGCGCAGACAATACCCTCTGTGTATTCGGCGAGAGGAAGAAGGCCCACGACAAAGTGTACCCCAAGGGGTGAGCATGCCTGGCGTTGGCCTATTGACCGTGACCGAACATGAAGCTAACCGCTGCCCTCTAGATATGTCGAGATGCTCGAGCAACAACAAACATGGCTTGTCAATGGTCTGCAAGAACTGTATCGCCGCCTGCTGGACGGCGACGGGTGGCAGGGAGAGCCCTTGAGATGCGAGTCCAACGGCCAGCCATTAACTCACGATTTGCTTACGCAACTGGGGGCTCTCGACACAAGCAAGCACGAACGATTTGAGGGGCACGCTGAAGCCATGCAGCGGGATTTGTGGAAGCAGGACGCCGGACACATGCAGCGCCAGGACTCGTCAGATACCAGCTCTGAAAGCGCACACTCGCCTGTAATGCCAGCTCATTTCTCGGATCCTTTCGCTGCCCGAACAGTACCACAGACGCCCACGAATATCAGTCCACCCACGACTCTGCGAATAGACGTCCCGCAATCGGCGATCAAGAGCGAACCGCCTCAGATGACACCGACGAACATGTATGCGACAACAATGTCGATGCCGCGAGTGGTGGACCCCTCCGAACTACAGAGCGCCCAAATACAAAACCCGCAATGGCCTAGCCCTGGCTTTGGAGGCTATGATGACATGGACTTGATTTCCGCGCAATATGGCGGCCTGCCATACGATGACGTTTCATCCCCCATGTTCAACCGTCCGATGCCGTTGGGGTGCTTGATTCCAGGGTCATACGGGAGCATGGATAACAAGAACGACTTCGAGGATATCAATCAATTTCTAAACACACAGTTGGAGATTACGTCGTGATGCTCGACGGCCTTGGTCGAAATGAACAAAGGTGTACAATATCATTATGGGTTTGGTTTTTGTCGGGGTTCTTGGGTTCGGCGGGGTTCGCAACGATCTGGCGTTCAGTTGGCGCTGCAAAATATATGGAGTTCAACATGGCACTTTGCGGTGTCTTGCATGATGGAATGTCCCAATAAAGTATCAGTGAATAGATACCAAGGCGACCGGTGTCACGAACACTGAACATCGTGGTGGGTGTTATGGCAGAGTTGCTAGACAATCTGCCTCTCACGTGACCACAATTACTTGTATAATTCGACATTTTTATCTACATTCTCTACAATCCTTCGCTTCTCTCATTTTACTTTGTTTCTGATTCCATATTGTCACGATATAGAGAAGGAACCCTCATGGACTAAATGCATCCAATGTTAAATGTCAATAGATACTATAATAGATTATAGCAATGGCCTTCAAAGCCTCAGGTTCCTGATCTTAGCACTGACCGCCTTGTCTACGGAGTACTAGCAGTGGTAGAAATTTGAATAAGCCCAGAACATGACGTCGCATACACCTGACTAATTGGCGCTGGTGAACGTCACGGGTCAATAATGGATCTTCTTCCGCTCAGTCAGCTCGAGGTCTTATCTCCGGGCCCTTCCCGTCAGCACGTCAGAATGCAAAACGAACTTTGTTGTGCGAATTTTGAATTTTTGCAAAGCATTGATCCACTCAATAGTGCAAACAGCACAGTTTACATTTAATTGTACTCTACTTTGTTTTCCAGACACTGTTGACTGTTCGTAACTCTACTCAGGATCTCGCTTTCTATATCCGACGGACGATACCTTTGCCTATACGGAGTAAATGTCAAGCAGCGATGTCCGAATCACCGAACATCCGAGCCGGCTCGGATGCTTGGCTGCCGCGGCGCTGAACAGCAGCGTTCGCCGTTCGCCGTTCGCCCCCATCATCGTCAAGCTAGCAGTTGAACTAGACTAGCGGCGGGTTTGGCCACGGCCCATCAGATGGATTTCGGCTCAGGGTTTTCTCTCAACCGGCGAATATCGGCAATACTTTTGCCTTGTTGTGGCCTCGAGTCCCTGGAGCAGTATATACAACTGAAAGTTCCGGAGCACGTAGGTAGTACCGTGACCCTAGTAGTAGGGCGAAGAACCTTCCCAGTGCCAACAGAATCTGACGTAGATTGAATCACTGCAGAACCATTGGCTGGTTGTGTATATCGGGCTGTCGAGGACCCGAGGTAAGTTCTCAAAAGCAAAGTTCACAGCAGGTCAGTTCCAGAACCAAAAGTGTGGTTCAGGTGTGGATGGGTGTGGGATTGAGTGGGTCCCCCGTAAGCATCATGATCAGTTGTCACAATGTGGTAAGTCTGGCGTCAATCACAATCAAGAAATGGACTCTGCAGACAGCTTATCAAGGTACGTCAATGGTTTTAATCACAAGCTTGAAGCAAGCTTGCAGCGCCGTGATGTTGAATTACAGACCTGGTTTCACTACAGCAGCTGCTTGGTAATAAACGCCATAGACTCGGAAAGATTTCTAATATCCACAGTACTCCATAGTCAACGGGTTACATACAGTTGTGGACAGGATGAAGATCCATCGGGCCTCATAACCCTTGGTACACTACGTCTTAGATACTGTTTAGGCCCGCTTCATAGGGCTGGACTTCGACAGAGGCAGCACTATGACTCAGCGCATCGTGTCTCCTGTCAAAGGCTGCGATAGCCTACCGAGCTCGGGTTCCCGCGCCATCTTACCAAATCCGGTAGTATACGAGTCGTTGCAAAGTTTCCGTTTCAGCTCAGCTCAGATGCGATGCGATGCGATGCGATGCGATGCGATGTCCCCGTGTCAAATGACAGACGTCCGCCCGCTTTGCTGCACTTTCCGAAAGTCATTGGAAATTGCTAACCATTGGCCAATCTACCTCAGCTCCATGTTGAGCCCCTGCCCCTACGGTATAGTGAATAAAGGAAAACGTAGAGGGCAGCCGCTTTGTCAGCGGTCTTTTGCTGAGGGCACGGATTTCGGAGCACGCAACCTCCGCGGAGCTGCAGGGGACCCAGCAGATTCCGTTGGAGTCTGTATCTTTACTACTGGACTACAGTTGTTTCAAAATACCATATACAGTGAGTAGATGGGGAGAGGCTCAAATGGGTTCCAGGGGCTTGTTTGTTATTGATCCGGGTATTTTGTCGAGCGGCCGGTGAGCAAGAATAATGATGAGTGACGTTTGAGACAGGCCACTCAAGAGTCGAGTCCTTTAGAGGAGCTGTGACTGAAGCGGTGAAGATACTATCCGTACCTACGAGTAGATTGAGATAGAAAGAAGCATAGTTCATAGATGATGAAAACTCCTGCTACGGAATACCTACTGTTGCTGTCAGCAAGTGACCATTATTGATGCTTGAACATGGCCCATACCATGGGAGACCTATAGCCTTTAGAGCACTATACCTAAAGCATGGCCGTATAGTAACTACTACCAGAAATAGGTGGGCCCTGCAGGGCTGTTATATGCAGACCGGGAGGCATATGTAGATTCAATAATGGATACCACTGGCGGCAGTGGTGATAGCAGCTCCCTGGTGGGATAGTTCTGCTTTGCACAGCCCCATATCCTCTAGAGTATAGTTCTCATACCAATTGAGCTTGGTTGGACATTACCCGACATAATTTAGCCTAATACGACGACCAGCAAGCTCAGCTTAAGAGTCAAGAGCTCTTATTTACCCGCAAGCAATAAGGCCACCTATGGCAAGATAGATTGATGATGATGCAGTGCGGGTATTATTATTGCGGGGTAAAAGCCCCTCCATAGCACCACCTATATCAACCTCCACCGGTCAACATTCTTTGGAGCATGATCAGGGCTTCACATACCTACGACAACATTCACAGCATATACTACCAAGATGGGCGACCACACTACCGTCAAGTTCTCTAACCTCGCCGCCATCATTCAGGAATTCAATGTCGACGGCCAAAACATCGTCCAAGGCTTCACCAAGAAAGAGTACTACGAGAAATACAATAAGCCCTGGTTCGGCGCCACGATCGGCCGCGTCGCGAACCGCATCAAAGATGGCGTCATAAATAGCCTGAACGGCCAAGAATACAAACTTGAGATCAACAATGCACCGAACGCTCTGCATGGGGGCAGCCGTGGCTTTGGACGACAGGAGTTTGAGGGGCCAACGGTCATCAAAAGAGAGGGGAAGGACGCGCTACTTTATACGTACCTGAGTCCTGATGGGGACAATGGATACCCTGGAACCGTGGAGCTAAGGGTTTACTATGTCGTTGACGAAGAGGTGGAAGACGGGGTGCCGCGATCGATCATCAACATCGAGTACGAGGCTGAGTTGGTGGGCGATGAAGTCAAGGAGACGGTGATCAACATAACAAACCATAGGTACTTCCCCCCCTACATTTATACCTGCAGACAAATGGCTAATTTTACAAAGCTACTTCAACCTCAGCGGCGGCCCCTCCGCTGCAGAAGGCACAACCGCAAAACTCGCGACTCGCGACTACTTACCCCTTGAAAATGGCATTCCTCTAGGCCATATCTCCCCACACTCGGTCGACACAACACAGCTTTTTGAATTCGGCCCGGAGAAAGCTGAGTTCGATGACTGCTTCGTCGTCGACCGCGACCAGAGCAGCATTTCCATTGATACTCGTAGCAGACCCCTTAGGCTTCTCGCCGAGTTCCGGCACGCGGCTTCTCGCATCAACCTACAGGTTCACAGCACAGACCCGGCTTTCCAGTTTTACACGGGCGCTGGCATCGATGTGCAGGAGGCTGATGGCGATAACCCCGCTAGAGGACCGTGGGCTGGATTCTGCATTGAACCAAGTCGGTATGTGAACGCGATTAACGAGGAGAAGTGGCGACACACGGTTGTTTTGAAGAAGGGAGAGAAGTATGGTAGCCGGATCGCATACAAAGCATGGAGGGTTTAACTTGGTCTCAATTTCTCAAGTCCTTCATACGGAGCACGGCAAACGCCGATGAAGAGTATCAAGAATGGATTGTGTTACAAATCCACCTCACAGACCATACCGGTTTTACCGATTCTACCGGATTTCTTTTGGCTGGCTTCACACTCCGTAGACTAGACTATCGCTGTCATCTGATCAAGCAAGCCCGATTAATATTATTTTCGACCCTTGATGACACTCCACTGGAAAATTCTTAAAAACCTCACTCTAGAGTCCACGTAGTACGGAGTAGCATGACAGCATAAAAACAGAACAGCATCAGTGCCCTTGAGTCGGCACCCTAGGCCCACTCTACAGTCGCACAAATAACCCCCGAATTCTCCTTCGGCTCAGGCTGATACAGAAGCCCTTGGTGCCCGCTACGTATGTGGCTCCTTGTTCCTGAGCACCAAGGCTTCTCGAAACCAGCTATTGTTGTTCTACTCCGTAGCTCCTGGGGATCCGCCAACTTCAAAAAAAAACACGCCCGTCTCGTGTAAAATACCGACTAGGTCTTATTATTTATGCTCACGTATGGTATTGAATCCGTTACGGTGATCTCTCGGTGCAGCTCAGCTCGGATCGGAGATGTCAGGGTCCGGCTTGTCCTCAACTCCTCACTTGTTGAGTCATCACCGCAGTAACCTTCACTTCATGAAATCCATATGTGACATGCCACGGCCTTACGCGGGGTGTAAAACAGGGTTCGTCTAGCCATGCATTGCCTGATAAGGGAAGATGCTGGATCGTCCGCTCCTGCCAACAAGCCCAACAGGGCAACAGCTGCAGCGGATGAACCCCCGCCGCCGCCGGCCTTTCGGGCTTTAGAATTGTCCTTTCCTGCTCTGCTTTCATTATTCAACATCGAGGCGGCCATAAGATACGGGCTTAGTCACTAGTATAGTACAGAGTAACTGCGGAGTACCTTGTCGCATGAGTCTCGAAAATGCTCGACCTCGAGAGACAACATACTCTGTCCTTGACTCCCTCTCGGCGCTAGGAGCTATACCCCGAAACCGCGGTTCTTTGTACCTTGTGCAGAGCCAGACTCCAGCGGCGGGCTTTGTTATGCGCGCCGGCGGACGGGGATTGACCGAGTCACCGACACTCCGAGAAGAATAAAGAGAAGCCACGACCCCTGCGGCCTAACTGTCACAAGATCAGTCGTACCTTCGAAAGCGAGGTTAGAGCTCCGTCTTGACGGAGCTTGGAATCGCTGGGTCGCGGAGCTTTTGATTGTCTACCCCGCGTCTTGTCTTGCTCTATAGAGTCGTTCAGGGGAGGCAAGGCAACCTAGTCCAGGACTTTGGACTGTTGTCAGGCTGTTGACTTGCTCTGCTGGTTGGCCTGTCGCGGCACGTCCTTCTCGTCAGTTATGTTAAGGGGCCATTACTGAGGTACCAAATCCTACATTGAAAGTATAATGCTTACACAGGCACACAAAATGAGTACGAACGCGAGCTGCTGCTACATCCGGGCTTGAGAATCCAAGCCTTGGCTCCTGACGGAATGATGCTGCCTGCACCATACCGGAGCCATTTTTGATAACGTGTTTCTGAACCCCCTGCTATAGCCAACAGGACTTCTCCTCAATGCTCAAGTCGGCCGGGGCAGTGCTCGTATATCAGCACGGACCGACCTCGGACAAGACTCTTGGTGCACGGTCGAGAAGGCCCGTGTAGTTGGCAGCTCTTGCAGCCTAGTCCAGCTCAGCTCATCCCTGAGCTCAGATCAAATTCAGTCATAATGATTGTCAGATCGTATTCGTACCGAGCCTTGGCCTGGACTGTCCAAAGAGAGCACTACCAGTTTCGTATTCGCGTGGAAGGCCGCATAGTTGCGATGTTGGCGTTGCGTAGTCCACGCCCTAATTGCAGTGCTGGGCAGTCTGTGTTCTATATATCCGTACTGTACCTACGTAGTAAGACTGGTTGTAATGCTAATACTCTTTGCAAATACTTCAAGGTGACCAAGCAAGCTCAACTCTGTTAGTTTCCACGTCAGCATGGACAACCCCATGACTACTACTCCGGAGTAGTAAGTATATGCAGCCACGTGATACCAAGCAACCCCGGAAGCACCCGAGCCCCCCACTTCAACGCGGGGAGTCGCTAGAATTTCCCCTCCATGATCGTCCGAAGTGAGCTTCAGCTTCCAAAACCTTTCTCTTTCTTTTGAGATCACCATATACTAGACAGAACAATGGCATCAGCACACGGGGACCTTCGCCACCTCCTTCCAGGCTCATACAAACGGCTCATCTCAGATTGGCTTGAAGAGGACTGTCCCAGCTTCGACTATGGCGGTTTCGTCGTTGGCGAGTCGGAGGGGGAATCAAAGCTGTTGGGCAAAAGCGAGGTATGCTATTACCACTGCGGAACATACGGCTGGGCAATGGCATTTAACAAATCATTAGGGTATAATCGCCGGCGTCCCCTTCTTCGACGAAGTGTTCTCCCAGCTCGGATGCACGTACGTTCTCTCTCCGCGCCCCCAGTGGTTTGTCCAATTGACTCAAAATACAATAGAACAAAGCTAACAGACTACGAAGAGTCCAATGGCATTACACTGAAGGCTCAATGCTCCCCGCCGGCCAAAAAACGCATGTCGCCACCGTCCGCGGCCCAATCCGCAAGATCCTGCTCGGCGAGCGCGTCGCCCTGAACATCCTCGCGCGGTGCTCGGGAATCGCATCCAAGACATCCTCCCTCCTACGAACTCTCCGCTCGCACGGATGGCAGGGTACACTTGCAGGAACGCGCAAGACAACCCCCGGCTTCAGGGTTGTTGAGAAATATGGTATTCTTGTTGGAGGCGCGGACCCGCACAGGCATGATCTTAGCAGTATGACGATGCTCAAGGATAACCATGTCTGGGCATGCGCGAACAATGCTGCGTCGCAAACGGAAATCAAGACGTTGAAGGGGGAGCAGGATATAGCGGCTGCGATCCCGAAGGCTGTGCAGGCGGCCAAGGCTGTTGGGGGCTTTGCGACGAAGGTAGAGGTCGAGGTGAGGAGTGTGGAGGAGGCAAACGCGGCGATTGAGGCGGGCGCGGATGTGGTCATGCTGGATAACTTTACGTCGGAGGGTGTACGGCAGGCGGCGAAGCAGTTGAAGGAAGAGTGGGCTGCGAAGGGCAAGTCGCGGGGCTCGTTTTTGATCGAGGTCAGTGGCGGTCTAAATGAAGACAACGCGGTGCAGTTTGTCTGTGAGGATGTGGACATTCTGTCAACGAGCTCGATTCACCAGGGTGTTGGGTATGTAGATTTCTCGCTGAAGGTTTCGCTGCGCGACTAGGGTTCGCTCCAAGTCGTGAGATGTTGATAGATGTATATATTGTTCATTGTACACACCAATTGTATCTGTATCGTACATCCTAGTCTTATCTCCAGCTTCACGCAAGAGCAGGCCTGGGTTCCCCGACTGCGAGCAGATTTTCCTCGGGTTGTGACTCCTTCAACCACATATCCAACCACCTCCTCTCAATCACCTCGGCTTCCCGCGCACTCGACCCCGTCGGCAACCCAAATCCACCGCGCTCCTGAACAGCAATCCTGACCTCCGCGCTCTTCATAACCGCCACTCCACAGCCCTTAATCAAGCTGTCATCCACCGCCAGGTACTCCGCATACTTCGCCAACCGCTTTCGATATAAAGGCTCGACCAAAACCTCATAGCTCCAACGCGACCCGACAAGCCCAAAAACGGCACAAGCCGTCAGGACATCCTTCGGACTAGCCTCGCGCGCAAAATCCGCACGCGCAAACGTGGAAAGCAGATACAGCTCCTTTTCCGACCCTGCTTTTGGAGCTGGTGTGGTAGCAGGCGCATCTGCTGACTCTTGAGCGTGAGCTTTCAGAGCTTTGTTCTTGATCTCCGTCATATCCTTGCGGTGCTTCTCAACCTGCTTCGGTATCCGGCAGGTGAAAGGTGTGATGGCGTTTCCAAACATCCAGACAACAAACGGCGTAAACTCGCCAAAGGCCGCAAGCACCATCACGAATGGGATCATGCGCCGGGCATCGTACGCTGCGCGATGAAGCAGCTGGAATGTCGAGCGGCTGGTCTTGGCCTTGATGCTTTTGCCACTGTTGTTGTTGTTGCGCAGGCCCTTGAGGAATATCGTCGGTGGCGGTGTTGTCGGAAAGTATGTCTGAATTCCTAGCGAGCGGCGGATCGGTAAGGAAGCGCGGTAATTGTGGTATACGTTCTTGACGCCGGTTTTGTAGAAGGCGAGGTATGCGCGTCCGTAGGCGAGGAGCTGCTTGGCTTTGTCGCCGGCGGAGGCGGATGAGTCGAGGGGCGCCGGTGTCTCGAGCTCTGCGGGGCGGGTGCTTGGGGGTGGATTGACGTCTTCTGAGGGTGCTGGTGGGTGAGACTTTCCGGAGTGTGAGGAGCGGAGTTGGCGTTGAACCCGGTGATGCTGGGTATGCCGGAGGAAGGGGGCGGTGAGTGTCAGCTGGGGGAATTGAGCCGTCATATGAGAGAGCCGAGCTCTCTGCGTGCTAATGGGGGCCATCCGGACAGTCAGAGGGCGAGGTTAGAGAGGGGAAAGGGATGTGATGATGAGGCAAAGCTGGTTGAAACGCGAATCTGGGGTTGGGTATTTGCTGCCTCAGGCGGAATTGACGATGGCGCCAACAATGCGGACTTAAGGGTCAAACACTTAGCGGTATCTATTACAAATTTCTGATCTTGAAGCTAGGTAGCATAGGGCGATATTACAACTTGGTTATCGCAGTGACTCATCCTTGACAATAATATAAATTTCGTGCTACTCACACCACCAAGTTCTCTAATATCCGAGCCACTGGCCCAAATTACCGTATACAAGATGCCTCTCTTAACGTACAACCAACCAACCGCCCTCCTGCTGATCGACAACCAAAAAGGCTTTGACTGCGACCCAGACAGTCCCTGCCATTGGGGCACTCGACGCTCAAATCCATTGCTCAAACAAAACCTCTCCAGCCTCATAACAGCCTTTCGTGCTGCCAGGTCTAGATCAGAGACAAAACTCGAGATCATTCACGTTTTCCACTCTTCGACCTCAATATCCTCTGCGCTCCATCCATCCGCATCCAATGGCATCAACATTCAGCCTTTGGATTTTGCCCAGCCTGCAACTGATGGTTCTGAGCCGGTTATGTGGAAGCATGTCAACTCGGCCTTCATTGGGACACAGCTAGAATCTTACCTTCGAGAGCACGATATCAGGCAGCTGATCGTGGCGGGCATTACAACAGACCACTGCGTGTCGACTTCTGTGCGGATGGCGGCAAATCTAGGCGTTGTTGATCGGTACCCTGAGGGTGAACCGGTTTTGAATCGAGATGGAACTCAGAAAAATGCAGTGCTAGTTGATAAAGGCCGGATTGTGCTTGTTGGCGATGCGACGGCAACGTGGGCAAAGGGGGGTTTTGATGCCGAAACAGTGCATGCTGTCACCTTGGCCAGCTTGAATGGGGAGTTTGCAGATGTTATAGGAACGGAGCAGGTCGTTGCTTCCCTGGAGGAGGTGAAGTAGTCAGGGTCGTTATTGACATACGACAGTGGCATCTATTAAGGAGTATTGGCGTAGCACCGAACATGCTACTCTGCCATTATCATATTTGTGATGATTCTCATCTATCCACTTACCCCATCTATACCACCTTATAGAATGTTCCCAATCTCTACACCTGGAGGATCGTCGCCCATTGACGTGGTCACTGAAGCAGGTATCTTCAACACATTCGAGTGCTTCAAGATACACGTCCGTTCCGGCATAGAAGAGACACAATCATTCCGAGAGCTCGTCTATCTAGGCCTCTCGCAAGACTGGGCAGACGAGGTAACCAAGTACGTACATAGCAATCATGACCTGAGGGTACATTGCAGGTACGCAGCCAAAATCTCGTCAGTTTTGTTCTCGCACATCGGCCTACCAACGTTTTATGCAACTCAGAGTGAACTACAATTCGGAGACGAAAACGTTCTGGGTCCGCGTGAAGCCCGAAGCAATCCACGACTGCCAGGCGGACTGGATGCGTCGCCAGTCCAATGCATGGACCACCAGCGGAGCCCTATCCAGTAGTGAGCGCCGTTCTATCCTTGCTGAGATCGGGGCGAGTGAGTACCTGCCATCTGTGCACAGAGACTTTCTTGGATTCTTATTATCCACTATAGCCCTGAAAGACTCTCAAACACCCTTACTTCATCGATCAAGACGTCGGATTATATCCTTCGATGTCGTGATACTGGTTTACCTCAGCTCGTAGTTGAAGCAGGCTGGCGCGAGGCTTGGCCTCGACTTCTTGAGGATAAGAATATTTGGCTTGCTGGTGGCAGAGGGGAGGTAGGAGCTGTGCTGATACTGAAGTGGCTCAGGGTCAGAGACACTCAGAGGGTGGGTGGTTTTTGCAGAAACGCATGTTGTGGATGGCGAAGGGAACATAAGGAGGAACCATGGGGAGGTAAGCAGTACCACAGGGCAGGCGGCAGCTACACTTCCCCTCGACATCGGTCGTCTTCGTGAGGTTGCTACGAGTGCGTTGAATAGTATGGGTCTTGTGCCGGCTTGAATGGAAAGATTTGGGCTTTAGTCTTGCATTCACACATATAGCTAGCCAAAAAGATATATTTTACCTCAGAGGCTAGGGCTCAGGTCTACCTTGACAGCGACCATGCCACTGGAAACAAATCCCGTCACAAATAGCATTGCCTCTTTCGACCCCCCCTTGCCCGGGTCGATGGGAACCAGGACCGCAGCACTGGCAGACCGGATATTCGACCCGTCGTCCTCAAAAATCACCCTCTTTTCCCAGCCTGAGCCCGACTCGGTGACTGAAGTCGGCTGAACATACCATACGATCACCCCATCCTTAGCCTCCGGATCTCGGTGCGTCTTCCTCAGATCAATACCCCGTCGGAGACCGGCGAGTACATAGCCGCTGGCATCATCCCCCGTTGTTTTGTCAGGGTCATCAAAGTAGCTTGGGTTATCAATTGTGCTCTCGACGAAGAACTCGTCACGAATAGACAGGGTGCCATGGTTATTGGCCTTGGTGCGCCACACCTTCCCACCAAGAACGCTAGCGACCATTATCTCATCGTCTGTCCGGCCATGCCCAAGGCCATTCGCAGCCCACAAACCCTTCAACGCCACAGACGCGTTCACACCAGCCGTTTCATCCCTCGTAGTAAGCCGGTCAAGCTGGACATGCACGACATCAGTCCATTTCGTCAGCATCAACGAATCCTCCACATGCCGCATGACCCCGTCAAGGTAGCAGTGGTCATTTGTAGCATAGAACGAGTACGGGCTCATGGCGTAAAGATCATTAGGCGTTTTCACCAGTGGATGGCGCACCGAGCGGACGTGGCGGACCGTCCTGCTGCCCAGCATGTGGTGGAAGATCTCGACCTGGGAGCGGGGCTTGTGAGAACCCTTCACTCCGGGCTCATACTCCGGATTTGCCAGGTGGTTCACAGCAAAGATATACACTGCCTGAGGCTGTTCTGGATCCGGGATGACATCGATCCCGTGAGTAACGAAGGGGCCATTGAAGTTCTCGAATGTGAGGCGGGAGGATTGAAGGGTCTAGGCTGACTGTGAGTCATTGCTATTGATTATTGAGGCACGATAAGGGGATACCTTGGGATTGATGGTGTGGATTGACCCAGTTGTCTCCGGGGGCGTATCTAGATGGCCGAGAGGAGGAAACCATTTAAAGCGAGCGAGCACTGAGTCCTCACATGCGGCAAAAATCACGTTGCCTGGGGCATAGTAGTGTATGTCTTCGCATTGCTGGGTGTCCGCGATAGAATGAATTTCGTAGGTTGAAGTAGAGAGTATTGGATCTCTGTATATTCCAAAAACAGTAAGTTGATGGTTAATCTGGTTATATAGTAAAGGGCCAAGGACCGCTGCCACGAGGAGCGGTATAGATAACAGCGAGATACCCATGGCTGCAGTCGAAATCTGCTGACGAGAGGGAATGGAAAGAGGAAAAAAGAGCAGAATAGCAAAGACGTCAATGTGGACCTCATGAGGGGAAGGACTAGCGATACGTAGTGAGCTCTGGCCTGGGACCTCGGAACTTTGAACATGAAACGGCGGTCGTGCGGGGGAGGGAACCCAGCCAGATCACAGTCTAGAATACTACTGTCAACAGAGACACTACAAGCAGGGAGTACAACAATTATCCTGGTATCCAATTTGAAAAAGCGATGCAAGATACAAGCAATATGAAAATCCACATACTCGGCCAAGCTTGTCGAGTATACATGTGACCCTGCCTAGGAAAAAACAACTTGATTTACCTTTCCCTTTCCGCGCTGTTATTTCCCGGAAATCCCAAATAGGTGCCCGCAGTTTCATTCTTTTGTGATTGAAAGGCCGCCAAGAACTAACGGCGAGAAGTACTGGCATCCAAAAACTCCTGGTCACTGGCATCCAAGATGTCGTACTCTTCGTCGGTCAAGAACCCTGTCTCAGTCGAAGTCTCCTCATCCAAGGTTAAGCTGGCCACATCATCAAGGAGAACATCTTGTTCAGAAGCGTTGGCCACGGATGGCGCGGTTGTTGGCACATCAACCGCCTCGTGCGTGCTTGATGCTGGAGACTCTTTATCAAGCTTGGGGAATACCATTTGGCTTTCCGAGATGTCGGATTTTCCGACCACGGCAAACTCTGGAGCCTTCTCGCCCTTGATCCCTGCAGCCGTCGAATCCTCTCGAACTTGAATGTCACACCACAGCTTGTGGCCAAAGGGTGTGCCGTCCGCAAGCTTCATTCGCCAGTATGAAATTGCAGTCCCAAGACGCTTGGGGGCCTTTAGGTTTACAGTAAAAACAGTGCTCTGGCCTGCCTCGAGGGACTTGGACAACTTGTTGCTTTCCATAGCGGCCGTGACCGATTCCAGACTGCTGGGGTGGGTGGTGTCCACATTGAACATGGAATCACCACCAACAAAACGAACATTGCTTCCGGCAGGCCATGCGATTGGTCCAGGGTTGTACAGCTTCCACGTTTGCTGGAAGACTTGGTTGGGGCTCATTGTAGTACCGTCTGAGATGGTATCTTCTATGAAGAATGCCTGGTATTCGGGAGTCATAACTGGACTAGTCATCTTCTCAAATGTGACAGGTTGATCTTCCTCTGTCGTCAAGTCTTCAACAAGTTGCACCTCTCTCTCAGCGACGGCCTCCATCTCGGTGTCTGCATCAAGTAAAGAGGCAACGGGGGCGGAAGCTTGGGTCGATGCAGAGCGCTGAGTGCGGTCGCCTACAGAATTCGTCTGCTGGTTAGATGTATTTTCATGGACTGTGCTCACAGTAACGCTGCGCACTGGAGTCTTGAGCATAACCATAGGGTGAGTGCGGTTGTGCGTGTTTGCGGGATGGATTTCACACTTGGCACAGAAATCGGTATCGTGGCAGACAGAACACTTGTACCGCACGCCAGTGATGTATCCGGAACTCAACTTTTCTTTGCACAGAGGCCCATCACAGAAGACGCCAAAATGCACTTCATGGGACTGCAGAGGCTCAGAAATTGCCGCGTAGAGAGGAGCAAACCGATGACCGGGGTGGGTATTAGATGCCGAGAGATGGCATTCGGAGCAATAATCCCAATCAGGGCATGTAAGACATTTGTGACGCACGCCAGTTATATGCTTTGTCGGTTAGCTTAGTTTGGTTATACAGGTGGGCTACTTACGCTTTCACAGCCATCACATATAGCTGCATGGTGAAAACCACGACCGGGCTTGCAGCGAGATAGAACAAGGTTCTTCAAGACAGCATCGTGGTCACCTAGCAACACAAATGTGTGCGAAGGGTGATGACCATGCTTGTGCCCAAGGACGCATGTAATGCACAGATCAAAATCATCACAGTCAGCACATGAAACCATTTTACTCTCATCGAACTCTGCATCCAATTAGTTAACCTGCACACCAAAGACAGAGTGACAACGTTGCATACCTTCTAGGCAGTTATTGCAGATACGCTCACGGTTGATTGCACACTTTTCAACGGGTTCGGGAGCTTTCTCCAGATATAACTCTGGTGCAGGCTCATGCTCATCCTGGGTTTGAATCTTGTGAGACGCAAGAGTCTTGGTGGTGCTGTTCGTAATAATGCCGTCCTTTACGAAGCGTCTAACTAGCCAATGGTCTTCACCCCGGCAGTTGACACCCGAGTCAATGCATTGCGGACATAGGTCAAAGTCGCCGTCGGAACATGTATTGCAATGGTAATGCTCGTTCGGGATTGGGCGACCACAGTGATCACAGTCGATAGCGAACGTGCCAGTGAAGGAAATATGAGAGGCGACAGGAGCACTTGGGTTGTCAGGGCCCAAGACAAACTCTCTGTGGGTGGCGGACTTCGATTCTTCCATTTCGATAGTCGAGCAAAAGGGGTTCTTAGCTTCGAGCGACGATGTTCTCTCTGCACTCACTGGCTGGGTTGTAGCTGATTTTGTAGTGCCGTCGTTTGTCTCGGTTGATTTTGCGGGAATTGGATGGCTCAAAACTGTTTCGAGGTAGCTATATCTTGCCGGACTATGCGATTCGCTAGGACCATCAGACACTGTTGGTTGGCTCACAGCCGGTATGGCAGTAGCCTTGATTCGCAGCTTCAATTTGGCCTTCGCAGCCCGGTAAAGTTGTTTGAAGACTGCTGGGTTGTTGCTGTCAAGCTGAACATAGGAGCTAGCACTATCAGAATAGCGTTCGAAGATGACGTTGGTATCCGCCGGAGTGCCAAGCAGTTGGCGCAACTAGTGTGACAATAGTTAGTACTGAGTGGTACGATGGTGTTCACTGCTTTTCTTGGGGCTTCTGCAAGATGAAGATGCAGACATATAAGTATACACAAGTAGGAGTTGAGGTAGAGAAATGGAGGTATGGAGCAGAGAGATAACGAATGTACGGTGAGGACCGAGGGTTGGCGGACCCAGCGAGTGGAGACGGGACTCACATTCTGGGGTAAAGTGCGAGCACCGAGATCTCTCAGAGGAATCTTGAAGCGTCGAGTGTGGTCTTCATATGTCACTTTGACAGTGATCAAAGTACCAGGCCCTACTGGGGTAGCAGTTGGTGCGGACATGGCTGCGTGCCCTCGAAGATGTTGTGCTAGTTGCTTGCAGGCCGGGTAGGTTAGCTATGTTAGCTTCGGGCCTTGACAAGATAAGACAACGGAGATGCGGAGACGATGTTGGACAGGTCAAAAATGAGAGAATACGCAAGAGGGCCTTTGGCAGGAAATGAAGGCAGATGGAGAGAAGATGAAGGGGTAGATGAGAAGGCAGCCAGAGATGACGAGGATGAGACCAGGCGAAGAGAAGGATAAAGAGGAGATGAGCGAGAGTGAGGCTTATAATTGGCAGATAGGAAGATGCCTACGGTCGGCGGCGGCGGTGGTGGTCACCTGCTAATCCGCTTACTTAAGCCATGGTGAGTGAACTGCCCTGGGTCCAATGACAACGCTTTCGACTACGTCAACCTGCAACGCTGTTTGGACTAGGGTAGGAAGACTGAGGAAACTTTGTGCATAGATCTACAATCATAACTACAAGAGGATGCTGCGGTTTCTCGTCGTCGGATCTGCTAAGTTGGTGACCTAGTTGTTACAAGCACGGCTTTATACAGCGAGATTTATGACACTGTCCTGTCATGCAACAAACGATCAAGTGGCAGTTCGCGAAGACAGGACGAGGGAAAACCAAACAGGCGATAAATGCAACTGCCGGACATACGAGTGATTTATTTCCGATCGAAATCTGGCCAGTTGCGAGCGGGGAAGTTTCGAGTTACAAGGTATCTAAACTAACAGAGCGTTGAAGAAACCCGTGGATTTTGTGTCGACGGCCGGCTTATGCCGTCATCAAAAACCCTGCTGTATTGCATGAGATAATACTATCATAAAACTCGCTGCATCGAGGCTTGCATGACCCTCAAAAATAATTGCAAAACAGAAAATGAGAAACCCAACAACGCTAGAAATGCATCAGATCCTAATCTAAAGACGACTAAGACATCCCTAACAGAAAGAGAAGCTCCGGTAACAACAAATCGAAGAGAAAAAAAGATACTAAGAATTTTTGAAATGCTGAGCGAGCGATGAAGGGAGCAGAAAGGGCCCAGAGGCGGAATATCATATTGCGGAGTCCAGAAAGGAACAGAGTCATGAGATTGCACTGTTGAATCGGAAGGAGATCCATGCGCTGCTCTTTTGGAGGGAGGAGGTTACTGTGGGGGATAATAAACACCTTGAGGTTGATGGTAATAGTATGTCGTACCAGGCGTCATCATTCCACCCATGTTGACAGCGCCACCCGCGGGGCTCCCGCCAAACGATGGTCCTGAGTACATTGCCGCGGCGTCGAGATAATAAACCGTGCCGCCTGACTCATGTGCAACCGTGCCCGGTTGTGGTGTTTGCTCCGTCGGCGTTGGGATATACGGAACGTTTTGCCCCCCAGGGAAAGGAGCCACTGGTCCCGACGCGACGCCGTTATAGGGCGCAAATTCTGTGCCCGAAACAGGGTAATATACAGGCCCTGGTTGATATGGGTTAGAGTAGTATGTCTGAGGCTGTTGAAACCCGTATGCTTGGAACGGTGGGGCGTGCACTGCGCGTTCAGGTATTTGCGACAAAGGTGTTGCAGCGGTATGCGCGGAGGAGGCGTGGTTGGCGGGGGTTTCAGGAACGTACGCAGTGCCACCCGGCATAGGAACTTGGTGATGGAACGGCTGTTCCTGTTGCGCCTGGGGGGAACTGACGAAACTAGCCGGCGTCTCGATGTCAGCTAGGGAAACAGCCTTCTGAGGGCGAGGCTGGTGCATTGGTATAGCAGGGCGACTCTCACGCCACACAGTTTGCTGAGGTTGCGCCGGATAGACTGGTGGAACTGGAGCCGTAGCTGCCGGGTGATGAGCCCCTGGTAGTCGGGGAGGAGGCAGGCGGACAACCGGTTTTCCATTCTCGGTTGTTATTACAGTATGCCTTGAAATGACTGACGCTGCTGGTGAATGCCAGCCATCCTGCGAGGGAGGCTTGCCGAACGACGACCTTCGGCTCATTGCAACACTCGGTGTGTATGTTGAGCTTGCGTAAAAGCTGAGGCGACGCCCTTGATAGAACCCACCTCGGCCACGTCCGCGGTAAGTTTGCTGGTTGGGCCGCTGGGCCCTCGGAATAAAGACAAAGGATCGCTCCATTGCAGGAAATATATATCTAGGTGCTTGGCCAGGAAGCGATATTCTAACGGGTTTGTCTCGGCGCAGTGGGGGTCGATGTTCAGGTAATCGAGTATAGTGCTTCTTGTCAACATCGTCGACACGTGTTGGCTTATTCATGCCCGGAAGGGACACCACGACCGTTACTTTTCCAATGCTCGTGGTGGTCGAAAAAGAGCGGTTAGGAATGAATGTATTGGTCGCGGTTGGTACAGCTGCGGGTAAAGTCCTATGAGGAAACGAAGAGGTGACTGTTGAGCCTGGAGGACGTCTGGAAACAGGCGTATCGTCTCCAGCAACCGTGTCGTGAAGGTCATGGGTCCAAGGCCCTTCGGTGGTAATGTCTTGTTTTCTGCAATATACTGGATTAGAAATGCAGCTGAATAGTAAGGATGGTCCTTCGCATACCTTCGGACGTTACCGTCTACAATAAGACCGTACGGCCTTGATTTTGGCTTGTTGAACGGCTTGTGACCATTTGCTCCAGTTTCTATTGAACGCTTGTCATGAAGGAAGAAGCTGCCTCGCGTAGGCACAGCGGTCGGATCCTCGCCTTTTCCTTTAGAAGCCCACTCAGCCTCCGGGCGTTTCCTATCAGTAAACGATTCACTCGTCGCCTCAATGAGTGGTGCAGATGGTGTTCTTCGAGTCTGACCAAGTTCCGCTTCCATCTCGTCGAAATGCATTTCAGCCACGCCTTTTTCGTCACCCGCTATCTTCAACCCATTCATCATCGCATCCGTATCAGGCATCGTCGTGGTTAAATTGACTTTATTAGGCGACGCTGAATGACGGCGGCGTGGCCCTTCAGGCGCACGACCATTGGGCTGCTGCTGTTTCGGACTCTCATTTGAGGGGATATCGTCTTCGCTGTCTTCAGTAACCTCGCCGTCGGCGTCGTCCTCGTCTTGTTGGCTAATGACAGATCCCTCACTCAGAGAGTCGTCCTCTATCTCGGCACCCAGCGAGCCTTCCTCCTCTCCTTCATCCTCCCGTCTCTTTCGACGACTTGCACCTATGTTGCGTCGAAGAGGTGCCATTCCGGAAAAAAGTCCAAATGAAAGTGGTATTATATATGCGATAATTTTGTCGATAATCAGATACCGCGGCGTTGCAAAGGGGAATACAGGAATGGGTGCACCGACCAGCAGCGGAGAATCAGGCGGGTTGAAGACCAGGGCGGGATGACGAAATCCAAGCTTAAAAATGAAGGGGCGACACCAGGAAAGGAAGGGGAGTATATAGAACAAACAAAACTAAAGGGGGTAACGTGCACCCTAGAAGAGGAGAGGAAAGGAAAGAAAAGCTAAAATAGAGGGACAGTCAAGAAGATTTGATGGTTTCCGACGGCGAAGCATGACATCGAAGGAGATGTCAAGCATCCAAACCGGGTTAGCGCGGCCTAAACCACCTCAGCGATTCTAGAACCACTCCGAGCAGAACTCTGTAGAGATCATTACGGCTATTGAGTGAGATGAAGCTATGGGCTGTTGGGATCAGATTGTCAACAGCATCATTCCAAGCCAAAGCGCCGGGTATCTACGCCTGTTTCCCTGGAACCGCCGGAGCCTACTTGTTCCTCGATACCTTTCCACGAACCGACTGCAGGCGGGTTCTCATCGTCCAGAGGTTCCAGATTGGTGCTTACTCGGATAATTTGATATGCCCCGTTGTTTCTACGGAACGAAAAGTGGCACGACCAACTAGTGAGCAGATGATGGAACGATGGGATGAATACGTAGCGTGCGTTTAGGAAGTCCATTCCTTGGGTATCAGTGATCTCTCGTCTTCCCGTGCCACGTCGAAATGCCAGATACAGCCCTTCTCCTGCAGGATTAGATAACAAACATCCTTCTTGTACCCCGTACATATCCATTTCCAGGCGTCTCCGGGGGCCGGGACAGTTTGGTCTAATCCATGAAAAGGGTATAGTATATTTTTGAAGATTAGGGCGAGAAAAGATGCATCAATGCCAGCTTTAGTCAAATGTTGTCTTCTTGCCCTGACCCTCCAGAATAGCGCCACTGAGCTTCTGCACGGTCGACTGATCGTACCTGGTGTAATCCGGCTTTGCGTTCTTGGCCTTCCTCTGTTGAGGCTTTTCTTCGGCTGCAACCTCTTCAAAATCTCCGGGCTCTGTCTCGCCACTATCTGTAGCTCCCTTCTTTCCTTCCGCGTTCTTTCCATAACGCTTATTGTAGCGAGTTGTTGCATCTTCAGCGAACTCGAGTCTCATGCGTCGGCCGAGAATTTGGTTCAACCAAACTTTTCTCCGCTGCGGCTTCTGTGCTGAATCTTCTTCGTCCTCATCGTCTTCCGTAACATACTTGAATCCTCTCTCTGCCGTTTTAGCCGCTTCCAGGTCCTCAAATTGTACCCAGGCATAACCTTTACATTTTCCGGAATCTTGAAAGGTGGCCATGTGCACGTTGGCAACTGTTCCGCATTTTGCAAAGTGTTGCTCGAGAAGTTCTTTGGTTGCGTCGAAGCTGAGGTTGCCGACAAACAGACGTTTAGAGGGAGCCCGACCTGAGGAGGTAGCAGCAGTGTTGTTTTCGCCGTCCTGAGATTTCTTTGGTCGCCCCTTGTAACTCTTCGCGTCTTTGATTAACACACGGCGTCCGGAAACGAGCTGCTCGCTCAGCCCGACTGCCTCTTCTACGGCCTTCGGTGTAGAGAAATCGACGTAGGCAAACCCTTTATTTTGCGCCCTTGAGTTCTTGTCCGAAGGTTTAGGTAAGTGGATTCGAGTGATAGTCGCATCTGTGAAGGTGCAATGTGTTGTCAGGAACCGCCGTATGTCGTCCTTCGTCACGGAAAACGCCAAATTCCCTATCCAGACGCCGTAGTCTGAACGTTTCGGAGCAGCCTCGGTAGCAGGGGATTCGGTTACGACGTTTGTGTCGGCCTTTGCATCATCATCCTTCGCATCTGAGCCATTTCCCTTCTTCTTGGCTTTACGGAGAGCCTTTTTTGAGGGAGGCTCAGGCGCAGAGACATCGATCTCGAGCTCGGGGCCGTCGAGCAGCTTTCGCTTCTTGTGGTTGTCTTCCCCGATACCCGTCATTCTGTCTTCTGGCAACAAAGCCTTGTATAGGAATAATGGTAGAGAAAAATAGGAGGAAAGGTGATTTCTAGGGTCGAAAAAACTAACGACGCAAATTGGAAATACTATGGTGACTTTTTTTTTTTCTAGATTTGACGGGCAGAATCACTTCACTCCGCCTTTGAGCTTCCGGCACGACTCGCGACCACGGTGCAGATCCGATCAACGCCCTGCACCGTCAACACCAGGTTCCGATTTGACCGCGCGGATCATACATTCTAAGGACAAGATACTTTCCAAGAAATCACCGTCTTATCTCACGAGCATGTCTCAAGAACGCGACGAAACCCGGTCTCTGGCCGAAAGTCTGCCAGACGCTGATGCCCCTTCCAAGCAGTCCCATCGATCATTCAAGTAAGTGCAAGCTGGGCCTTCCTAGCATACTATTTTACCAGGCTAATCTATGTCTCGCTGCAGAAAGAAATTTGCCAAGTTGAAAATACAATTCGAGCTACGAATGAAGGAAAGCGAGTCTCTTATCCGCGAGCAATTGCGCATTGAGGATCTGTCAAAAAGGATCCAGGAGCAAAACGAGTTCGTCATCCATTATCTCCCCTTCTTCACTTCATCTCATAATTTTCCCTACAGTCAGCTTCTTGAAGTTCTCCTGGAATTCAATGACACCGTGCACATCCCACCCAAGCTCCGGTACGATCTTCATGCTCCCGGTGATGAAGACCTCATTCCTATTCATAACGGGGAGCTTCCGGCAGCCTACAATGACTATGCATTAGCCACGTCAGAACTGCGAAATGCAAAGGGACTATTGGCAATTGGGAATATATCAACGGAATCCTACCAACAGCTGGAGGGCGGGCTGAGACGCGGCAGAGCATTTGCGCCTCTGTTGCGGTACACAGATCTAACAAACGTGCCTCATTCTGCCCCAGTGCCCGAAGGCCAGAACCTAGCAAATCCAGCGGAAGATCCGAGCTTGGATCAAAACCTCGGCTTTCTGACCCCAGAGCACGAAACAGAATACTGTTTGGCCGCAGACGCCAGGATGGGTGATATGCAAGCCGCCGTCCAGCTGAGCCGCCTTCCGGAGAAGCCCTCCTTGCTAGAAAGGGAGCGGGATCACGCCCTACGAAGCCCTGTCTCAGTTCATCATTGGTTGCGCAAGAACCATCCCAACATTTTCCTCCAGGATAACGAGAACGCTTCTGAGAAATCATCGTCGCGGCCATCCAACTTGCGCACTTCCAAGCGCTCTGCACCAACTTCTCGTAAGGACGAGGACACTCACGATGAAGACAGTGTAATGGCAGATTCCGGCCCTTCGTCCAAGGCCAAACGTAAGCGCGATGAAGATACAACTCCTCGGACTAAAGCCGGCGGTGGTCGCTCAAATCGAAAAAAGAAGGAAGACGGTTCAACCAACACTAAGCGTCCTGCGAAAAGAACGCCTGGAGGAGCAGCGTGAGCTTTCGTCGCAGTTATAGCTTCAGCTCTTGTAGTGCTAGAGCTCTCCCTCGTTCCCTTTCTTTGCTTTACCACGTTCGTGGAAAGTCGGTTCATTCTTTGCGGACCCATCTTGATACTGTCCTGGTTTATTTCTGGTCTGATTTGCGTCGTGAATATACTTCCATTGGCCCCTTCCATGTATCGAATCTCGATCCCCATTGTGTGCCTCGGAATCTACCAGCGAGTAGAGAGAGTACCACTCCTGGCGTTTGCTCAGCATATATAATCCGCATATGCCCATCCACAAAAACTCATCTCAGTCATGGCGTACTGGCTGCGATGCACTATATATCACGTAATAGGTTTTGTCATGACGAAAAACCAAGCATCTATGTATCCCCGTAGTACTACGGAGTAGCGGTCTCTAGATCTCTCCGCCCGCCGCATTGGATCCAGCGAAGCGGTGGGTTTGTCCTGTTTGCTCCCGCGGCCAAAAGCCTTTCTGAAGCTTCAAATCGCAAATCCAAAACTCGCCTCAAAACGCAACACAAATTACCCACAGTCCCGGTCATCATAATCACTGGAAATACAATATGGCGATTACTATTCTACCACCGGTTGCGGACGATGTCGATGCCACGTACCCCGAGTCCGACTTTGACGAGATGTCCGTCGATTCCGATGGCGGCGTCGAGCTCACACCCGCGAAATCATCACGACAATCCAAGAGGCCTCGCGTCGTAGAAGGGACAAGTATTGGTACAGGGATAATTACACCCGGAGAAGTCGTTACCGATGATCCTCAATGGATGAGGTTTGTTGCGTTTAGCCCCGTCCGTTCTTGAACTTGTAGCTGACGTCCTTTTCTCAAATAGAGGACATGGAACGTATACAAATTCTCTATCAACCTCAATCATTGCAACTGTCGCTGGAACCGTTCAGAAGACAAACAAGCTACTCTCTGTTCAACCGCTTCGGGCTCGTTACACACCAGAAATTGGCGACTTGGTTGTCGGGCGCATAGTCGAAGTTCAGTCTAGACGGTGGAAGGTCGATGTGGCAGCTCCTCTCCTAGCTCAATTACCACTCTCCGCGATCAACCTACCTGGAGGAATCCTACGTCGGCGAACGAGTGCGGATGAACTACAGATACGGACATTTTTCAGCGAGGGCGATCTGCTTGTTGCGGAAGTACAAACGGTGCACTCAGATGGCGCGGCATCACTTCACACTCGATCGCTCAAATATGGTAAACTACGCAATGGAGTTTTTCTTGCAGTGGCTGGAGCAGGTGGTAGCGGCGCATCTAGCTCGTCAACCAAGGGAGGGCTTGGATCCGGCTCAGCTAGCGGAGTTGTTCGTTCACGGAGACAGATGTTCACGATATCAACGTCGAACGGTGGAGGCGATGTAGACATTGTCTTGGGGGTAAACGGGTATATCTGGGTCTCGAAGCACGTTGAGGGCACGGCAGCTGCGTCCTCGACTACGGAAAGCGTGGCAATTACGCGCATGGAGGAAATGGTCTCAAACTCGGTTTACTCGAGCCAAAACGATGAAGTATCCCCCGCTACAAGACGTGAGATCGCGCGGTTGGCCCAGTGCATTCGAGTACTTGTCCAGGGAGGACTGCGGGTCGATGAGCAGACTGTCATGGCAGCGTACGATGCTAGTCTTCAGGTTGACCTGGAGCAGGGCGATGACTACGACGAAGATGGGCGGCAGCGAGAAGGACGTGAATACTTGGAAGGAGCCCAAGCCAAGAGAATCATGCAGTTAGCAACAGCACAGCAGAGCTGATACCAGGAAATTATATTGATACCCAGTTCCTGTAAACCTCTGACTAATTTCTGGACTTTTATTTGCGAATGGCGATAAGGACCCCGCATCACGTGGCGATAACACCCACTTCAATTGGCGCCTGAGTTCTGAGGCTGGTGGACTCTGTATGGCTGCATGCAAGCTCATGCAGGAATAACTTCGAGGGGCGTCGCAAATCCTGCTCAGTAGCACACAGCGAAAAGGCAGGAAATAATACTCGAGTCCAGTGTACAGGTCTGTGTGACCCATTTCGTCCAACTGCTGTTCGCGAAGTATAGGACGGGAAGTGCGGACAACGTCATCCTTAGGTTTGGATCCAGCTTCCATGTGCCCTTCAACGCCTTCACTCTCGTAAAAGAATCTCTCTTCTTCAACCCTCTCCTGCGGACCTTTGCTTCATCCTCAAGGTCTTCCTCCTCTTATAATCGGAACTCCTTGATCCAGTGTTTTCTTCGTCTTTTCTGACAAGCTACCACTGCCGAACACCTCCCTGTCTAATCTTCGAGATTACCATGTCCTTTGCCCCTCAAACCATCACCCACTTTTCACTGTACTCGATACCGTTTATATAGCTGGTCTCGGGGACCCTAGCTGCGCTTTCGCGCCCATCCGACCGCATCTCTATCTCCCATTGCAAGGCTCTTGTCGCGCCTTTTGGGCAAACCCAACCACAGGCAAACCTCACTTTGTCGCATCCACTGCCTCAATAAATCCTTTTCTTATCATCGCACCCGCCAACATGCATGATCTTCGTCGCCGGGCCCTTGAGAGTGGCAAAACTATGTCTCGCAAAGCCGCCTCCCGGGAAGGCTCACGACGCACTTCACCCTCACGCACAAACTCGGCTCAAACCTCTCGCCAGTCCTCGCGAAATGCGAGCAGACAGGCCTCAGATGATGAGGATGCAGGTAACATGAGTGATGATACCGCTGTCAGGTAAGCTCTCCTCATACTGTACATATGCGATGATTTTGTTTGTGTACAAATATGATGTCATAGCCCTATGCTAACAGTTTTTGCTTTGCAGCCTCGCCTCGTTTGACGACCTAGAAAACGTTGACGCCGAGAACGACAACAACAACTGGGAGCAGGAGCTTCTCGAAGTTATCGATGATATCCTGGATCGCAAGCGCAGCAGCGCGCTTAGCCGCGAAGAAAATTATGCGGCATACTGTCGCCTTTCCAAGTTCCACTATGTCGAGGAACTAATCCGGAGTCGCATTCCTGACCTTTTGGCCGCGTTTACTCGCAGCATCCGAACCGAGACCAGTGTTCGGGAGACGACACTCGCAATGCGTGCTTTAGAGCTTCTAGCAATTACCGCTTCAGACAACATCATCTTCGAACACGCCGAGCCGCTACTTACTCGCACTATTCGAAATTCTTCGGACGTGCTCAAAGCGGCAGCAATTCACTGCTTGGGAACATGCACTATGTTTGGTGGTGCTGGAGGAGAGGGTATTGAGGACCAAATGACATTCCTTTTGGACATTGCCGCCTCTGACGGACAATCGATCGATGCGCAGGACGGCGCCGCTGCTTGTGTTACTGCCGCTCTCCAAGAATGGGGATTCATGGCCACGGAGATAGACGACCTTTCAAGTGAAAGCGAAGAATCTATTCAAATCTTCGTCGACCAACTGAACAGTGGCGATCCAAGCGTGCAAATTGCGGCAGGTGAAAACATTGCCCTTTTATACGAGAGGAGTTACTCTCCTCAGGAGAGCTGGTCCGATGAAGGTGAAGATGAGAGTGATGAAGAGGGCGATCCTGATAGTCGTCCGAGAGAGGAAATTTTGCGTGACGGCCCCAAGCGGGTGAAACGTTACAGTCCTTATCACGACACACCCGAGCTTGAGCGCCAACTGCAGTCCCTTGCAACATTTCACAGCAAACGCATCAATAAACGCGACAAAAGGGACCTGCGCAAAAGCTTTGCCTCAATCTGCGAAACTGTCGCAGATCCGCGCCATGGCCCGTTCTACGACGAGTACCGCGGTAGCAAGCTCACTGTCAAGATTGGTCAACAGGGCATCATGCATATTGATCGCTGGGAAAAATGGGTCCGTCTCAACTCCCTACGCCGTATACTCCAGGGCGGTTTCCCTATCCACTACTTCGAAGGAAACACTGCCGTTCTCGATAGTCTTCCCGTCGTCATGATGCGCAGACCGTCCTCGCATGAGCGTCGTGCTACAGACAAGCTACGACAAAGTCAACGCGGAGCAGCAGGGGGAAAATTCGTCTATTAGTGACGCAAGTATCTATACCCGCCTATTAGAAACTGTGCTTATTTTGCTTGTGCATTATAACATCGATCTTTGTTCCTTCATCGCTCTTCTGCTTCTTCATATTTCCTATTTCTGTTAAGACCGGCGTGTCATGGTCGGGTTTTGGCTAATGCAATGAATTTTCGAGATAGCGCGTTGCGAGATCTCGACTTTGAGAGATTCTACATTTTCAGAATGGAGAGTTGGTTATATATGCATTGAATCCAACTCTCTTGTCATTTCTTGCTCTCGTCGCTACATGTCAAGGTTTTCAGCAATGATGTAGAAAGCAATTAGAAAATGAAGACGGTGGAACCTCGTTAACAAATATATATTACTAACTAACAGCCTTCCCAGACTTCATAATGTCGGATCGGAACGCTTGACCCCGCCAAGATATATACCTGCAGACCGAAAGTCGTAATAGCTTTTACCCCCAGACGGTCACATAAATAGCTAAATAGGATCTGTCCCGAATAAATCATCTCATCCCGAAAAACACCATACATAAATCCCGATCCATACACACACCCGCAACGAGTTTAAACAAGTCACCATCTAACCACTTAGTTCATCTCAAAAACTGGCGTCACCCCGCTCCAGCTTCCCTTGCTCCTTTCTTCCCAGTACCCTTCCTTTCCGCCCTTCAACCGCCAGACCACCTCGCCGTCCGCCGCTTCATCAACCTTAGTAAACCATCTTGGCTCCCAGCTCTCACCGGCAGCTTCCATATCGCGTCTCCTTGCGCGCTGCCCCTCCTCGAGCTGCACCTTGACCTCCTCGGCCCGGTCGACATCGCCATCTTCGAGCGCGCGCTGGTCAGGGCGCAGCCGGGAGTCTGTGGCGGGGATTTTATTGTCCTCGATGGGTGTTATTTCGTTGAGGGCTGCGGCGAATACGGGGAGGCCGTAGTGCTTTGGTGCGTTGTGGACGAGGGAACCTGCGGTCCAGATTGTTGAGGATCCCGAGGAGCCGCCGGAGAGAGAGAGGGAGGAGGTCCAGGAGCCAGAGAGGGAGACGGGCAGTTCGCGACCGGAGGGGTCTAGGAGTTTGGTGGATACTTCCTCCGAACGGCCGGAGAACATGCCGCCTGCCTTGAAGGTGGAGATCGAGCGGGTTCCTGTGGTTTCGTTGTGTACTGTCATTTCACCGACTGGTTCCACGTACTTCTCGCCAGCGATGATGTTGCGGAGGAAGGATGTTGCCGGGGACAAGGAGAAGTGCTCGCCAGTTGAGTGGAGGGTGATGCGGAGCTTGCCCTCCGTGACAATTTCAGCGGATTTACCCCAGAATTTCTGGGAAGGCCGCGGGGACTGAGTGAGGCTCCAGTCTTTGCTGTCTGCTTGATAGGCGAGTTGGACGGGACGGTGGGAGACCTTTTCGGCAATGAAGCGGAAGCCCATGTCTTCACGGACAAGCTCGTAGGTTTCGCCGAGCATGGGGTTGAATGGCTTGCGGATTGCTCGTTCGCGAACGCGACTGCTCGAGAGGGAGGAGAGGGCGAACGCAGTTACGTAGAGGTGTCGCTCGTTTGCGTCTGTAACCTGTGCGGCACTGTCGAGGAGGGCTGAGTATTCCATGACTTCGGCGGCGCGTTGGAGCAAGGAAAGTGGCTCATTGGAGGACACGGGCATGGAAATCTGAGATAGATCCTTGCCGACGTTCTTGCGAAGGAACCCAATTAAGCTGGGTGGCATCACCGTTGGCGCGGCTATGTTGTTTCGACGGGAGACCGTGTCAAGCGGAAGGGGGATGAGTGTTTTTGGCCGAGCTGGGAATAATGGAGAATGTTGATCGTGCGCTTCACCAGTTCCTGCGGGTTCTGAGACATCATCACCGCTATCTGATGATGCATCATCAGCAACGACATCGGTTGGGGCATCTGCTACTGTATCCTCGTCGCTGTCGCCTTTGATAGTGAGCAACTGAGAATCTGTGGCATCGACAGCGTCAAAGAACTCCTCCGATCTGTCTGACTCCACGCTCATTCGCGACTGCGCGGTGAGTTGAGCAGGCTGACGTCGCTGTTCGTTCTCTGAAATCAGGCCTCCGAATTCGCTGACGACTTGGTCCAGGTCACGCAAAAGGGCCATGAGACTCTCATGGGTGTCGTTGGCGTGTTCTACATTAGCCAGCCCGGCTGGCTTTCGATCAAGAGAAGTATCGCTGGGAGCGGACAGCTTAGATGAGGCCGCGTTGGAGGCCTTTCTTTTCCAGAATGGCCGTCTCTCGTCGCCATTTGTTTCCACTGGGTGAGGGCTAGAGGACCGCCCAGATCGTCCACGAGACGGGTTAGGGCTCATGTACTTGGGATCCGTGTCCTTGGCTAGGCGTCGGACAGTATCACGGGATCCCGAGACTCGGGAGACCAATTCTGCGACCCGCGCCCAGTCGCGCTCCTCGGCAGCGTTCGTCAAATAATGCTGCGGCGGCAATTGGAGCGCCGAGCTTGGATGCAGATGTCTCGGTGAGTGACTTCCATCACCAGCGCCTTTAGAAGAGGAAGCCTTCTCCAAAACGCGCTTCCATGACGAAAATTCGACATCATTACGAGCGCGCAAGTGCCAAACCTCAGTACCAGAGTCGATAGATATTTCGCGTGACGTCTCATTGCAAGCCACTGCGGCCAGACTCAGCGGAATCGAACCACGTAAAGTAGCGGAGTTGGGGTCGTGGAAATAGGACAGTGTAGACGTTGTAAAGTCGAGCGAGAAGAACCGCCGTGCCCATCCTTGATGGCGCTTACGGCGACGCTTGAGCAGAAGGCCAGTATGTATTGTTGCCGTTCCATCTCCTTCTTGCACTTGTATTTGAGGCGGCATTTTAGACATTATGCTATTGCCCCGCCTCCGCGACGAAGCGGACTCAATCTCAACCCCCGGCTGACTGGCCACATGAGTTGTAGGGACCGATTGTGGGGGTAAAGCGGATGGGTAGGTGAGTAGCACGAGGGTCACAGTCTTGGATATCTGCTTCGAAAATGTGTTGTCAAAGACAAGCGCATAGTTTCCGCCCTCACTAGCAGGCACATCGTATGTCCCCTGGACAATCTTATCCGCCTCACATTTGCCAACCCATCGGATCTGCTTTAAGCCCATGGCCGTCAGCTTGTCTGTAAGAGAAGCCGAGGTATTCTGCCGCGAGCTGGCGCCGCCATTTGCGAGGTTCTCGCTGGAATCATTGCTCGGAGCATCAGCGGAGGACAGATTGGGAGTGCTGAGCACCCCGGAATGACCGGGATGTTTGAAGATACCGAAGTTGAGCGACTTCTTGTGCGGCTGAATGCTCCAGGAGATGGTATGCTCGGATTTGACAGGGACCCAGCGGACGAAGTAAGACTGGCAGGGAGATCAATACTAATCAGCTCCGGGTGCCATGACTCCTCATGGTCGCATCATTGGGGTCTTACCTTGCTATGGATTTCAAGCTCTTCCATAGCTGCCATGGCCGCACGTGGGGATATTCAAGAAGTCGCCGATCGCGAGAGATAAAGCCGATGACGGCAAGAGGCTGCAATTCAATGCGCGAAGGGGAATTGGGGATGTAAGAGGGGTACTTAGGGGATTAAGTTGGTGCCTGAGGACAAGGAGGGGGTGGAGCTGGTTCACGAGGTCATTGACAAGGACAGCACGAGACAAGGACAATCCAGCGGATTGAGCCAGATGACTGCAAGGACAAAGCACGCAGGAGATTGAATCAAGGAAGAGAGAAGGAGAGTAAGCAGCAGAGGGGGCGAAGACTAAAAGGCAGACCTGTCATCTTCCGCATGTCATTCTTTCACAAATGAAATAATGCGGAGATCCTTAAGGCTGTGGGACGGAGCCGCCGAGAAAGACCGAGGATCGCTCCAGGGCGTCTTCACATGGGCGGCCACTCAGGAACCGGCCATTCCACAAGATGGAGTACGATTTAATCTATTCACTCCAGACCAGGGGAAAATTCCGACAGCGTGACTCTCTACTAGTCTTGGAATGTCGTCATGGCTGTAGTATTGAGATCTGAGGCCCTATCCCCGCACCGCCAAATCATAGAGAATATTACACAATATAGAAGAAAGATATGCTAAAATAACAATATACAACGCCCAATAGCTCACCGCCGTCTGCCGCTCTGCATATTGGTAAATAGCAGCTTGAACCCGTTGCACAGTGCTCGCATGTCGGGATAGGGGTTGCGCTGCAGCTCGTATCCTTGAGGAATCACTTTGACCGGCCAGCTTTGCACCTGCGCATGCTCTCCGGCCTTGAAGCAAAGGAAGAAGTATCCCGCATGCTTGGGGTCGATGCAGAAGGCGTACGCCGACCGTCGCGGGTTGGCCTTGGTATAAGTCTCTAGCCACTGGTCTAGACAAGCGTTAGTACTCGGTTAATTGGAAGAATGTGGGGAGGTGACGTACAAGTCGTGTCTTTGCTGCCCTCTTGATACTTCTCATGCAGCATAATCTCATCTACCTTCTTGGCCATGGCTTTGACGTGGTTGAAGATCAGATCGTCTAAATCACTGTACGTGAATCGACCTCCAACCTTCAGCGTACGTCCAACAGAGAACTCATTCTCCTTGTCCAATTCCAGCACATCGATATGTTGGAAGATGCCATCGGCCACCTTCCAGGTGACGGCCAGGTGGTCGGGTCCCTTCGAAGAGGGCCGGATAACCACATCACCGCGACTCTGGGATCCGAGGAACTCCACTGCCTGCGTGGAGTTGAACGGGCGGAATAGCGGATGTTTAATCACGCGCATTGTGCGCCCACCGTCTTGAGTCTTGGCCTCGAGCGCTTCCCTATCCTGGTCTTCCTGGCGATGGTCCCATTCGCCTGCGTGCGCTCGATCGGTGGCTGGCCTAGAGGGCCGGCTGACTTGTTCTTCACGGAGCGAAACATTACATGTGAAGGTCTTGCGGTTTAGGAACATAATCTTAGCCGGTACGGTCTGGTGGAGCGAGTAAATCGCCCGCACTGGAATGTCGTAACGATCTGTCATCTCTAATTCCCCGGCAAGTGCATCAACACCGCAGTCCAGCTTGCCTTCGATATGGTCATCCCTGATGCTCTTGATGGATATGGGTACGACCATACCCTCCGCAAGCGTGTTTGTTGTTTCGCCGGTAAGCATGGTGAAGATATCATCCGTGCTGAGGAAGACGAATTGCTTGCGCAATTCTTCGTAAGGTTGCTGTAGTTCGGCGCGGATTGTTTCCAGCGTAGCCCGCTTTCGCTGGTTAAGGTTCCTCTCTAGCTGTTCCGCGTATTCTTCGAGAATCAGATCATTCACGCGATCCTGATCATCTTGCCGGAAAAGTTTGCGTACAATGGCGCCGGGTCCAGCTTCGTCTGTTTCCGCTTTGATGTCCTCCTCGTCCAACTCCAACGCGTCCGCTGCCATCTTGCGAGCAATATCGTAGTCTTCCGGGTGCACTCGAGTGTTGTCAAGGGGGTCCGCATCTGCGTCCGCGCTTTCAAAGTCAATGAAGAGGAAACTTGCAGAATTGTTCCATACTTTGACGCCCATGGCCGGGTATTGCACCCCCACTCCGAGCAGCGCAAACCGACTGTTGACCACACCTCCAGTCATGTTTACTATTTTTAATAGATGTGCTGCCTTGCGAGGTCCCAGACCGCAGACGTACGGGAGAAGATTGGCAGTAGCTTGGTCCGACACAGCTTCATTAATATCGACTCCAACCAAATTGACCATGTCGACAAGGGCAGTTTCAAGTTGCTTCAATAGCAGCTCTTGTGCCACCAGTTGCTGACCTGGTTTGAACTGGATGGATACAATATCTCGACCGAGCGAAGCGTACTCCTTCAGAGGACTCTGTAGATACTTGGCAAGCCCTACGCAGTAATGGGTAAGAGGCGCGAAGCTCGGGTGGTCTTTCTTCGCCCGCTCACTGTTCTGGTAAAGTCGCGCCACTTCGTCGTTAATGATCACTACATCAAGGCGGTCGCTGACCTCCTCATCGCGATCATCGGTGTATAAAGCGCCACGCAGGTCTCGTGTATCCACGATTTCGGTCAATAATTTGTATAGCCGTCGAGTCTCGGGCGACATGCCCGACACACCGATAACATCCGGGTGACGGCGGTTGACAAGCTCGACTAATGTGTCCAGATCTTTACCGTCGGCAATACCGCGATCCCTGTCGCCCAAAGACAAATCGGAGAACCTTCCATTTTCAAGGACGCGGCCATCCTCCTCGACATAAGCCCAATGGATTGGGGCTCGGCCGACGACTCCGGTACCCGTTGACAACGTCAAGACGCGAGGAACTGTTCCCAATATCATGCCTTTTGGTTTATACGGCGCTTGATCTAGGCGTTGGGAAAATGCTTCTCGGCACTCTTTCGCAACATGATTCTCGCATTCCTGGCGAATGTTCTCCTTTACGCTGCGGTTGATGACCCGCTCTAACTTTCCAAGAGCTAGATCGACAGCTTCGCGTCGCATGCGATTCCAAGAGTCGGCGAGTTCACTGTAGTTATCGGACTCAATGTTGGGGTATAACCGCTTGCGGAAGTTCTCAAAGTTTTCAAAGCGCACCTTGACCTCAATGAGACCTTCCTCTTCTGCCTTCAACATGCGGAGAAATAGTTCGGGACTGCGTGCGATATCGCTGAGTTGTTGGTCGCGTAGGTACTTGAATTCGTAGTACGGGTGTTGCTCATCAATGCGCCGCAGGCCCTTCTCGGTGCGGAAGCAATCGACGGCGCCATTCATGTAGTATGCTTGGCGAATAACCTTGCGCATCTTGGGACTCATAACTATCTCTTCTGCAAACATACCTTTGGCCGCCTTGACCACTTGAGACGAATTGTTGAAATCATTGTCGACCAGGCCGTCCGCCATATCGTCTGGACGCTCCAAGGGGTCTTCCGTGTACTGACGACGGCCCTCTTTCAGAGCGTTTTGAGCGAATGCATCTGCCGAGATACCGAACGCGCGTACGAGACTATAAGACTTGCTATTCCGGACACGCTCGAAAAAGTTCCTCGTGAGAGCCTTTCGTCGTTGTACTTCTCCGGTGGCGTCTCCGTTGGTGAGTGTCAAGTCCCTTATCTGCGAGGCGTATTGGAAGTGAAGATAGTCTTGGATGTCCTGTAGCTCCTCCATGGTAGTTGCCACTGGTAGCATTTCTTCCACAATCGAGTCTTCGATGGAGAAAACCGCTCGAATGTTATCATATGTTTTTTGGATAGTGTTGCGCTTTTCGACCAGCGCCTTGAATTTGAGGTCATAGTCGAAAATATCCCATAGATCGGTCATGTTGAGCAACTTCTCTGCCCTGATGGTGTATTGAGCGCTCGGATCGTCTGCTGAAGCTCCATCTACGGGAACCTTAACTGTGTGGATCATATAGTCCTTTCGATGTTGGAAGATAAACGGAACCTCCCAGTCATCAGTGACCAGGAACTCCAGTACCTTGGCCACTGAGCGCTGGAATGGTTCGCGCAGCTCTGGCTCAAGCCGTTTCTTGAGAAGCATAAGGTTTGCGATCCAGGCGGCTTCTTCGCGGAACTGATCCTCGCTCAGCGTAACATTGCGGTAAGGTTTACGCGCAATTTGATGCCGTTCTGGCTCATCAACTAGACGGATTTGGTTGTCTTCTTCTGTCAACATCTTCTCGGCCAGTTGCGATGGCTCAAAAACATCTTTGAGGTCCAAATGCTTTTCCACATCTTCTTCCTGCTGCTCCTCTTCCTCCTCCATAGCGAGAGCAAAATCGTACTCGTTTCCATCTCCAAAAGCGGCGCGCATGTCGTCAAGGGCGTTTTCGTCGAGGCCCGTGGTATCCGTAGCTCCAAAGCCCACCGACTTCCTGGGACGGGCAACCTCTAGATCTTCACGATCAATTCCTTCATCGTCCGAAAACACATCTTCCTCGATGAAGTCATCCATCTCATCGCCGGGGTGTCTCCGATGCCTCCCGTAATCTGGCGCGGGCTCATCTTCTTCGTCGGAATTAAAAAAGTCATTGATGGCCTGTGACGGCTGCCGAGAATCTCGATCTTTGTGACCGCGTTTGAGGCGCTTGAACTTCGACTGTAGTCTGTTAGTATTTCACCTCGTAGAAGCAGGAGTTGTCTCGGGAAAGCCATACATCTGCAGCAGCCGAGGACTGAAGCCCAGGGTGGAGCTCGCCGATCAGTTCCAAATCTTCAGCGTCAAGGTGCTCATCTTCGCGTTCTCGTTCCTCGCGTCTTCGCTTCTTTTTCTCCCGTCGGCGTTGTTTGCGGTCGTCCTCTTCTTCGTCTTCGTCAACAATGAATCCTTCCCGGACCTAGACATCGCACACAGTCAGCATAATGCTAAAATATACGACGCGCACTGGACGGCGGACTGCAACTTACAGCCGCAGCTGCCTCTTCGTCGTCATCCTCATCTTCATCCTCCTCGCTGGAATCGTAGTGGTTGCCACCTCTGCCGAGGCGTTGTCCGCCTTCGCCATATTCATCGACAAGCTCTTCCTCGTTCTCGTCATCTTCCAGCATGGCCTCCCCCTCCACTAAATCTCGGGCGCTCATCGTGTGTTGTCAGGCTTTCTGAAGATGGGATGAAAGGATTCGTGACAGTACAAGCGAGTGAGGCAATGCGCCGAGAGAAAGTAAGAAGCACCTGATTTCCAAAAAGAGCGCAAAAAACACAGACGGCAAGTCACCAGCTCGAGAAGGAAATTGCGCTGCCGAAGTCTGGGGAGCTCAAAGAACGACCTCCGGCATGGCTGGTTGGCCGGACTCTTTTCTGGTTGTCGGAGGCTGTTTCACCGCCTTGTGTGTGGCTGCTTCTGTGGCTGGTGCTCGCTCTATCACGTGTTGGACGTTTAATGTACTACCGTCTCCGTACTGTATCACATTATGATCTCGGTCAGATTGTTAGCTATATGCAATAAAAGTCTTTAGGAAGACTATCTCAATACCCAAATATGGGGGATGCAATCTAAGGTCAAATCAGAGCTCAAACCACGTTTCATTGAGAGCAATAACTATCTGCGGGCCTTTGTTCGGTTCAAAGCTCAAAATCCCATGTGGTTGTGAGAATTCTAGAGAGAACCCTACTTCGTATCAATTATTGCTTAGAATCTGAAATAATCTTTTCCACTCAGAGTAATACCAGTTGTGTTGGACCCCTTATTCAGTGAACAATCAATATAGATCTATCTAGCCAAGCCCTCCAGCCGCGGATATTGGCGCCGCCTGTGTTTGCCAGTGGCCCAGTTCCTCCTATCTCCGCCCGAGCTCCACCAGCATTAGGTCGTCCTAAATTCCGTCCATCGTCCGTCCCATCGACTCGGATATTCCTAACTTCCCCGCGAGCCGATATCGTCTCCTTGAATCTTCACCTGGAGCTTTTCTTCATTGTCAACCCCACTTGGCGGGCTTCAGAACGACGTTAAAAGATTATCTAACACCGACTGTCGCAGCTGGGTCCAGGGGAACACCCCACCTTGTTGGCTTGGACTTGCGGCGCTTGTCTGCATCTGGCGCCCAACGAACAATCCGCCTGGCTGGCTCACTGTCTTGTCACGAACTGTTGACCTGCCCTGATCGCTCGGTTCGTGCTCCGGTTCTAATCCTATCGATATCCCGTTCGCTCGATCTTCGTCGCCGCGACAACCCCTCTCGTTCCGCTGTTGATCCCCGGTCGTCGTAGCCATGGCCGATCAATTCAAAGCGCGAACGCTCAAGCGCAAGAACGTCAAGGGCCTCGCCTTGAACGCTGCTCCGAAACCTACATCGACGCCGTCTACTGGAGATGCCCAGGCCCCCGGAGCTGCTGGCAACGGCGAAGCTACTCGCACTGATACCTTAGAGATTGGCCTGGAGTTCCGGTTGGATCTTCGCAGTGAGGATCTAGTTACTCTGAAAGAACTTGGTGCCGGAAATGGAGGAACCGTCTCTAAAGTCATGCACGCTTCGACTAAGGTCGTCATGGCCCGGAAGGTACAGTTTTCCCTTTGTTATGGTCGTTGGGCTTTGTTGACAATATTACTAGATTATCAGAGTCGATGCGAAAGAGAAAGTGAGGAAGCAGATTTTGAGAGAGCTTCAGGTTGGTCACGATTGCAACTCGCCGAATATCGTGACTTTTTACGGCGCCTTCCAAAATGAAGCAAGGGACATCGTGTTGTGTATGGAGTACATGGATTGTGGGTATGTATCCAAACCACCGACGCCTGTTACTGGGATGCTAACCATTCGGGCAGCTCACTCGATCGTATCTCGAAAGACTTTGGTCCTATCCGTGTGGATGTACTGGGGAAAATCACCGAGTCCATCCTTGCAGGCCTGGTGTATCTCTATGAAGCCCATCGTATCATGCATCGCGATATCAAACCGTCCAATGTCCTTGTGAACTCCCGCGGCAATATCAAGCTGTGCGACTTTGGAGTAGCCACCGAGACGGTTAACTCTATTGCTGACACGTTTGTTGGCACTTCAACCTACATGGCCCCCGAACGTATCCAGGGTGGTGCCTATACTGTCCGCTCCGATGTTTGGAGTGTAGGTTTGACAGTCATGGAACTGGCTGTCGGCCGGTTTCCATTCGATGCGAGCGATTCGGCAGCCGGAGACCGTGCTAGCGCGGGACCCATGGGCATTTTGGATCTTCTCCAGCAAATTGTCCACGAACCCGCTCCTAAACTTCCTAGAAGTGATGCCTTCCCTCCAGTGCTGCATGAATTTGTGGCGAAATGTCTGCTCAAGAAGTCTGAGGAAAGACCGACACCCCTTGAGCTATATGTTCGTATTTATGTTTCCTGCTGTCTGGATTTCTCTAACGTTTGCTATAGGAGAAAGATGCATTCCTGCAGGCTGCCAAGCGGACGCCCGTTGACCTCCAAGAATGGGCTATCAGCATGATGGAGCGACATAACCGAAAGTCCTATTTGGCGCCCCCAGCGCCGAAATCCCTGAAGGAAAGTAAAGGGACATCGTCACCTGTCCAAGCCCCGTCACCTGTCCAAGCCCCGTCGCCAGTTCAAAAGCACGTGCCAAGCAGACCATCGCGCGGTGCAACCGGAGAAATTCCTCTCAACGTAGCTCGCGATATCCCCTCACACCATCGGCAGCATACACCTTCAAACCAGTCCCATCATCCTTCGAATCAACCCCACTATCCATCAAACCCACCGCAGTACCCATCGAACCCATCGCAATACCCCTCAAACCCATCGCACTATCCTTCGCGATCAAACCGCTCTTCGCCACCGATCTCATTGGAGCACCTTTCTCTCGAGTCCAAACAAGATGAGCATCGGCCAACCCGTCGTCCCTCTCGAACACCTCTAGGCGACACAAGCTCTAGCTTAGATCAGTCTCTACGTCCCTCCATGGGGTCTCGTTCAGCCAGCTCCCATAACACAAATTCTCGGATGCCTTTACAGAGCACCGCTCTGCCTTTCCGTGCTGCCCCTACACCAGGGGGAGCTCCAACCCCGAACTCAGCGTCATGGCAGCGGCGCGGTGACCATATGGGAGCCGTGTAAACATTTCAAATTCGCCGCCCCATTATCCTTCAAATCCCAATCAAAACCTCAACAAGCCACCGTGTTCCTGATGATTTGCATCGGCAGGGCGTATTCGTTCTTCGGCCATACATGTTTTTTTCCCGTTTGATTGCATCTTTCCCCTCGTATCTGTCCATTTCATCCATTTCTCGTGATGGCTGTGCTCTGTGGAATCGCCTCATAATTTGGAAAACCTTTACCTGTCATCTCACTGTATCTCGAGGCTGGAACTCTTGCATTTGTAATACCGGCCTCAGCATTTTCAAACCACGTTGGCTGTCTCCTACATCAGATTTCAATAAAGAATGTGAGTCTTTGTACCTAATTTTCTACATATAATTGTCAAGGCAAGCACACCTCTACACACCTTCTGTCACGTGTGGCTTATCAGGGTGAATCAAGGCTTTGTGTTTTCTGTGAATGGCAGTCTGGCAGGGTATGCATTGTGAATGAGACGGACCAATAGGCCAGGACTGGCTAGGTTGCCTGTTTTACAGAAGTTGTTTGCGCAGATTCTTCACTTGCTGTGTGAATAGACTGGGGTGTTACTTACTCCTCCTGGTTTGGGCCTCAAGATCCTGCACCATAAATAGGTCCTCATTTTTCCTCTGAGTGCAATTCTTATCATCATCTACAGTCCCTTCCCACTTCGTCTCTCAAGTTACTACTCAACCTACTGACTACTTGAATGTGGACGTCCACCATGCTCATCTCCTTGCTCCGGTGCTACCTTGTGCTAGCTGCCCTCCTCGTCTCTGTCTTCGCAGCATCAACCACCAAGAACCACGATGCCTCAGCCTTGAAGGATGTGCCCCCCGTTGAAACTGCTCCCTCTGCCCCGATTCGCCCTGGCACCCCAGCCAACTGTGTTAGCTGGTACACTGCCAAACTCGGAGATAATTGTGATCAGGTCGCCTACCTGTTCGACATCTCTCTCGACGATTTTTTCAAGTGGAACCCGTCTCTGAAATCCGACTGTGATTCTAACTTCTGGGCCAAGTACGCGTACTGTGTTGGTGTTGGGAACGTTCCTGTGCCTACTACCAGCACTAGCACTACTCGTACTAGTACAACTTCATCCACCTTGTCTAGTTCTTCTGGATCAACTAGCTCTTCTAGTTCGACCACGATTAATTCTGAAAGCCCGACCAGTGTCAGCTCTCCCACGGATCCCAGCAGCACCGACAGCTCCACGGCTAATCCTTCAACTACTAAGCCCATCGGCTCTGTACCTGTAATCACAACAAGTGGACCACCTTACGGCAGTTACACCATCATCAATCCCATAACTACACCTAGCCCGTTTCCATACCCTACACGCACAAACGACACTTGGCCTCCCACGCATACGCAGCCTGGTCAGCCCAGCTACTGCAACCGATGGCACAAGGTTGCGGCTGGTGATACGTGTGGCACAATTCAGGCTCGTTATGCTGTTTGGTGTTCGTATGAGCAACTGTACGCCCGCCCTCCCTACTCTTAATGCTCTGAAAATAGGTTCTATGTGCTAACAGACTGTTTATGCTATAGGCTAGAATGGAACCCTGGTCTTGAAGACGACTGTGACTACCCCTTCATTGACTGGTGGGTGTGTGTTGGCATTATACCTCAGACCACACTCTCATATGAGTACCCTACCGCGGACAACAACGACTCCATCCCAGAGCCCACAATTCATACCACTACGGATTTCCCTACGAACCTTCCTAAGTGGACAGCCTCACCCACCCAGAACGGATTGGTGACTGGCTGTCAGGCATATTACCAGGCGGAAAAGGTGCAATCTTTATCTCCCTTTTCCACCTTTTCCCTATCCCGAAGTATGATAGTCATACTTGATGAACAACTACAGCTAACTCAAACTTTGTTAGTGCGACACCTGCTCAAGCATTCTGAAGCAATACTACTACCTCACCGAGAAAGAACTTCACGACTGGAACCCAGCACTCCAAGAAGATTGCTCCGGTATCTTAGCAGAATACTTCTACTGCGTCGCAGCCTTCCCCAGCGGCCAGAACCACGCTCCGCCTACCGTGACCGATGGGCCGTCACCGACAAGCAAGGACACGGTCAAGGAGTGCACTGCTTGGTACAAGGCAAAAGCGGAAGATACTTGCAACCTGATCGCGTTGAAATTCGGCACTTTCTCGGCTGAGGATTTCATTCAATGGAACCCGTCCGTATTCTCGACCTGTAATGGGCTGAAGGTATGCTCTTTCGCTGCTCATACACTTAATGGGCCAAGGTAGGCCGGAAGGCACCATTATCTGACATTTTTTATTCTGTAGAAGGACTACTACTACTGCGTTGCAGTTCCCGACACTCCAACAACCCGCACCGACGCCTTCTCAACCGCCTCGCCAACCTCGCTGTACCCACGTCAACCAAACGTCATCAAGACATGTACTTTCTTCTGGCCAGTATCAGTGTACGTTCTCTATTCTATGTCTGTATACCTGATCACGTCCTAATCCTGTTTTTCTTCGCATGTAGTGAGGACACATGCGATGACATCGTCAAAGCAAACGGAATCACCATGGATGAGTTCCTCCTCTGGAATCCCGACGTCATCGAAAAAGACCTAGGGCCCGATGTATGTGCGGACCTACTCCCCGGATACGATGTATGCATTGAGGCGCCAGGTGCGGATAGTGGCAGCACGTTTGTCGGGTCTAGTTCGATCATTCCCTCACTATCTCGGTTCCGCTTTTTGCTAGCTAAAACTGGGACATCGACGTCGCTGATCACTAAGACGACTTCTAAGACGGTTTCTAAGACGGCGGGCTCGATAGAGACTATTAATCCAGTGAGTGCTAAATACGATGCTCTAGCTTTAGGCGGGAGGTGAAGTGTATAAGCTAATCTAGTAACCTTAGACCGAGAAGTCGAAGGCGTAAGTCCTTGACCTGATATCGGTCGATTGAGCGTTGGATGCAAGTACTGTCTTTCTATTAAAAGCTCAGCATATTTCTTCATGTTTTCACTTTTCGATGTTCCATTAGTTACCCACTAGCTGTTTGGTTGGATTTCGTCCTTTCTGAAATAGCCTTTGGTCAGAAGTCTCAGAGGCTGCACGAAGACTATGTTACCTAGATCAGCCTGCAATGTGTTCAACAATAAACTCATTTTCTTCCTTTCTATCTAATTAAACCTTTCTATAAACAGCTTTCTGGTTTGCAGTCATTAGCTAGTCGGACATAGGCCAGTCTATGCTGCAGACTCGATTAGTGCTTAGCCGCCATCTCCATTTGGAATATTGTTTGAGCCTGTCTAGCACATGCATTTATTCACCTGCAGATGCTGTATCACAGTAGCCAAGCAAAGGTAGCTAGTAAGTTGAAAATCAATGCTTTTGGAAACATGGCCGAGGGCTAGGGACATACTACGAAGGAACCCACTTGGTCCCGCTAGTTGGGATGAATAGGCCATGGCCTGTATCCAAGTGTATCTTGTTAGTAAAAGACCTCCGCACGTGAAGAGAATGAAGGAGTCATTCAACGAGATCGAAGCCTTGACCCTGGTGATCCTGCAGACAAAGGGTTCAAGGCCCAGACAAGACTTGTGATAGGGGGCAACTGGACAAAGGGGACGGGCTATTCTCACAAGATGAGATCCAGTTTGTACCTTGGCTACCTATACTTATATATCCGTATGTCACTTACTTTGACATACCTCTAGTTTCAGTATACGCAGCATACTCATTGTGTATATACAGAGACATGGCGATAATGTATCAGCCTGTTTGTCTTTTCTGAACCCACTCACGGAACCTCTTTTCCCAGCCGAATTCTACTAGCATCTCCATGACCTCCCTACAGATACTACCTCGCTTTGCCTCGTCGATAATCGTCAGTCGCCGACAGATAACCCGTGGGTCAGCCCCATGCTTGTAGAGCTGACGGAGAAGATCCGTTTCTCCCCTTCTGGCAGCGTACAGCAAGGGCGCCCGCATCCGCGACACCGATCTTCTTGTGCGAGCATTAGGGTCAGCACCGTATCGAAGCAGGAGATCAACGATATCTTTCCCATCCGACCCATTTATACGAAGCGCGGCCTGCAAGGGAGTTCCATCCACCGGGGGATATGTGCGATTAGGATCAGCGCCATTCCGCAGAATCACTTCAATTAACCGACACCTGTGAATTGGGGAACAGTCCTGAAGAGCTGTGAAGAGAGGGCCTTTGGGATACCGGGGCGTCTTTTGGTCCACATCGAACTCCACCAAGTTGCAGAACCATTCTGCAACGGCAACCTGACTTCACTTGATTGCCTCGAAGAATGCTTCAAGCCGCAGCAGCTCAGTATCATTCCCATATCGTCCAGACCTCTCATTGAGATACTCGAGCATACACAAATCTCCGATTCGAACCATATTGATGCATGCAATGCGGAAGCCAACCCAGGGAAGTACTGCGGACCTCTGACCTATCCGCGAGCCGTCCAGCCAAGTATCTATGGCGGCGCCATTGCTACGCTGAATAGCAACTCGTAATGCCCTCTTAGCGCCTCCACCGGGGAAGCCCAGTTCTATCTCCGAAGACCAGGCCGAAGTCCAGTCTGCGTACAGCAAAAGTGCTTCCATAATAGTCCTTGTCCCCTTCCGCGCCACGACGAGCAGAGGAAAGTAATCCCAGAGATTGCTCCAGACTACATGTAGACCAGCACTTTTCCTGTCGAGCAGCATCTGCAAATACACAGCGTCATTGCGCCGGATTGCACCGAGGATGAGCATAATGCGCATTTGAAGACTTTGCTGCTCACAGAACCGCCTATCAGCATTACACGGCCTCATTTGCCAGCTGTATAGATCCGAATCGAGATAGGCTGCAAATGCTGATTGCCGCCACACATCCCTCAGACCGCCACCAGAGGGAGGCGGCACTAGGGCATCGAGTATGAGTTGAATCCGCACATCCCTGTCTCGCGTTACCAGCTTTAGACCCGCCGCCTCATCATCCAGGTATTCATGTACGATGTGCGATAGACCACAAGGCCGGTCATGGTGGCGGTCGATCTTCTTGCGGAGGTATCGGCGCTTGAAATGCTCAGGCAACCAGGTCCAACACCACTTGTTCCACGTAATATGGCCGAACTGGTTTCTTTCCGTGGAATGCTCTTTTTCAAGGCGCTCTGTCTGAAGGAGAAAGGTGATGATTCGGTCTGCGATTGGGGCTATGGATGTTAGTAGTTGTCTCTCTTGCATGATGGGTACTTACTGTTGACCAGGCGTGCTCTGAAGAGCTCTGGGATTGACCATGTGTCAGCCGCGTGTTTGAGGATGATGTAGAGGATCTCAATAGAGAGCCTTGGGATTGGTAGAGGTGGTGGGGAAGGCATGGACACGGAGTCGTATTCAAACAGGAACGAAAAAGATCAATGAGACAAGAATGATCGTCATGGGACTTCGAGACTTGCGGAAGGCTTTTCTAGCGAAGTCAGTACGGCTGTACTCTCACCTATGCGATCGCCACCTTTTGGCGTGTCTTATATTCAGCAAATATACCCTGTATGAGTCAGAACTCCGTCATGGGTTTGAAATAACCATCTGCCCTCTCCCGAATTACCAGCCATCTATATAGACAAAAGCCACTCTGTGCAGTACATTCCAAGCACAACTCCAGCCCAAGAACGCTCAAATATATCCCGTTTGATTGTACATTGATGAAGGTAAATCCAGAATCAAAGCCCAGCAACCCTTCGAAAGACCACATTCGGGATAATCCTACCACCACCAACAACACCCTCCCCGGTTAACGGCTCCCCATCACCTCTCGCAAGGTCCGTCAAGAATCTTCCCAGATGCTCCGTTGGCGAGTCGCTATTGGTAAAGATATTCCGCATCAACGGGCCAAAGAAAGCGTGCAGCGACTTGGCCGTGACTGATTGCTGCTCTGGCCGTTGAAGCCTGGCCTTGAGAGTTTCGGGGTCATTTGCGGCGTCCACATAGGCAGGGCGTACGGAGAAAGGTTTCAAGCTGGGGAACTTCTTAGGCAATTCGAGGAGAGCTGTCTCAGTCTTGCCCTTTGTGCGGCCGAAGAGGGGCGTGAACATTCCTGGGCTCTGAGTTGCCTTTGGTACCGTTAGTCAATGTTTTTGTGAATGGAAGCAAGATCAAGAGGTGGACATACACCCTCCCCAGAGACATAGACGAAGTTGAACGAGTCCGATAGTGTTGAGAAAGCCTCCGCCGCAGCCAGCGGGTAATCGAGTGTGACCTTAATGTAAGCCCTATGCCTTGTTAGATCACGGCCCAAAGAGAAGGGTTCCTGCCTAAGCTCAGGGAGGGGAGGGCACTTACTCCTTCGAAACCAATGTCTGCGAGATCCCCTGCGCCCAGATACACCCATCCGCCCCCTTCAATTCCGCCAGCAGCTCAGGCGGGTATTCGTCATATTTCTTGTGCTGGATGACCGTGACATTTGGCTTATTCTCTGCAGCTGGAACAGGACTGCGGCTGAGGACATACAGGGCGGAGATCTCGCCCTTGGGAAGACTGAGGATGTGGTTGAGGGCTGCGGAGCCGACCACGCCTGTAGCGCCAGTCAGGATGAGGCGCATCTTGCTGCTCGGGGTTATACTGTGATGTTACGTGGAGGCTGATAAGAATGATGGGGGTTATTTTGCGGACAAGGTGACTTTTATACAAGACCCTTTTGCAGATCATGGAGGGCCAGCCGGAGATAGTGTCGATCTCGATAAGTCCGGGGCGGGCTTGGCGTCAGCCTTGCTTCCTTCAACTCCGGCCCTCTGCCCATTCTTCTTTGCTGCGGCTGAAGTGAGATGTTCTGGTTTTGACGATACTCTGGCTTGGATGACATGGAAAGCTCCGGAGATTGGTAGTTAAAGCCATCGCGAGTCTACGTGTATGATCCGTGGGTTATTTCCGATGAACTTGCCCAGTCGCTTCTCGTGGATTGTGCTGGCCACTGTCGCAGATTCAACGATAGAGCTTCCAGGCTCTCATCGACACGAGGCTAAGGAGGGCTTTGTTTTTCTCCCTTGGGCCAAAGTCACATACACCATAACAAATCCTGTTTGATGCCTCAGCAATTCTCTGACCCTCGAATTGCAACAAGCATGATGCCCGCGCCTCTTACCCCAACTTTCTCTGCTGGACGAGCTAGATTTTTTTTGCCCACCGCGTATCACGCCAACCACATCTTCTGCTTGGAGCTCTCTGGCTGCCTGGAATGCTGAGACTAGGCACCCTCATTTTCAGAGCTCGGAAGGATGAAGGGCAAACAGGGGAGTGACGAGGGTCCTGCGGCTCAGCCACCACATTACGTGTTGGGGCCAAAACTAACACCAAAGAGGTTAATTGCTTTGCCTACTAATTGTCTACTCCGTACTGGGGTAAAGCTTGGACTCTTTATCTTTTGGACTAATCTTTTTTTCATGTTGTCGATGCAGAGGGATAGCATCAGTATGGCCACCACTAGAAAAGTAACAAAACCACGATCACGCAACGGTTGCATCACTTGCAAGTACGTCTCAAACAACCCAACTCAGAAGAGATGCATTGACACATCCAGGATCCGACACGTCAAATGCGATGAAGCCAAGCCGTCCTGTATTCATTGCGAAAATTCTGGAAGACGATGCGATGGCTACGACAGCGCCTCGCAAACACAACTTCGGCAGCGCATAACAGAGCGTCGCCAGCCACTCAGCCGGAATGCCCTGGGCGCAGACCACCGACTCATTTTACGCCAGGAATCTCGGACTGAGAGGCGCTACGTCGACTTCTTCTACACCCGGACGTCGCATGCATTCTCGGGGTTCTATGACAGCAAGCTCTGGTCATATCTCATACCGCAGTTCGGAGAGCATGAGCCGAGTGTCAGACACGCATTGTCTGCTATAGGGGCGATTCATGAGAAGATCCAGCTTAGAGCTGCAGAGGCCGGGACTGTGGTTGCGTTAACGGAGTGCGGCTCAGCAGCAACGGAACGGTTCGTGCTGGAAGAGTACAACAAATCCATCCAGACCCTGGTCAAATCGCTTTCTACGCCGAGCAAAAGAGGAAGTATTGATCTCGCGCTAACTACATGTTGTCTTTTTGTCTGTTTGGAGATGCTTCGAGGGAACCGGAAGGAAGCGTTGAATCATATCGAGGCTGGACTACAAATTATCTACAAGCATGAACAGTCCACGTCAACGGACTCGAGATGGACTAGCGAGCTATATCAACAACTCCGCGACTTGTTCCTTCGGCTCAACCTCCAGGCATCCTTCATGAGCCGTCCACTAGTTCCATTGAATGTCAGCACATTCGACAAGAGAAACGGGCAGATCTTCACGGACTGGCCGGAAGCAAGATCGTATCTTGACCAGCTCATGACAAAAGCCCTTCTTTTCATCCGCTCCGTTGGTATCATGCGCGAAGAACGTCCTCTAGCGCTAGAGGTCGAGCTCGAGGCTCAACAGGAGCAGATACGTTTGGGGATGCTCTCGTGGCGGTGGTCTCACGATAAGCTCCTTCACAAGGTCGGACCAAGAATCCCACAACCAGACCTTTGCGCTTCCCTTCTACTGCGAATATACTACCACATCGCTCTGCTATGGGTCTATGTTGTGCTATGCCGAACTGAAGATGGATACGATAAGTTCACAAACGACTTTGAGGCGGTGATATGCTACGCCGAGGAAATTATCCGCCTCAACAGCCACACGCCAAACGCAGCGACCGATAACGCCACACCAAAACAGCCGGAGCCGGTCTTCTCACTTGAAGGTGAGATCATCGGACCAATATATTATACCGCTGTCCGTTGCAGGAACCCGTCTCTCCGCCGCCGAGCCCTCGACATCCTTTTTCACTACTCTAAGCGCGAAGGGTTCTGGGATGCGCGCCTATATGCGAAGGTCGCAACGCTCGTCGTCGAGCTTGAAGAGAGCCAATGCGCTGAACCACCAACCAGTGAAGAAGATATCGGCACTCTCGCGAGGGTATATGAAGAGTTTCAACCAAAAGACTTCAAGAGCAACCCGGTACAAGTTCTGCTTTACACAAAGCCGGAGGGGGTGAATGGGCCGTGGCAGATGACAAGTTATATGGTTGAATGGTAGTCCTCGCTCGATATCTTGAATTATTGTACTGAACTGTGAGCTTGGCTATGTAGCGTTCACCTCCCGTCTTTTAACCTATATTCGTGAGAGACGGCCGTCTTGGACCTGGGATCACAGCTAGTTCAGTATCTACCTGATCTCAAAATATCTACCGGGGGAATGTCAAGACTTGCCAGATAAGACACTCTCATCAAACAATACCTAGGTTACATTCCCTGATCAGCGGAGTTGGATGTGGATCAACAAGGCTAGCCACACACACCCTCTAACCTACCCATCATGGATATACCTTTGTCTCAATAGCCACTGCACATATGCGGCTACGTATGGCCATGGGGTGGGGATGATTTGTCTGTGCTTGTAGGTTAAAACAAGATACTAAGTATAGCCCGCGCACATGATTGGCCGGTAGGTGCCAGACTAACTACAACCAGTACTTCATAGCCGCGCATCATTTCAATCTTGCCTGAGGCTGCAGCTGGTTTCGATGACGAGGCGATTCCAATTCCAACCTCGCTCTTCTCTCAACCCAGCAGTCAATCAAGGCTACAGAAAGCAATATCAACTTCCCAAGTCCCCATTACCTCGCCAGAAGTCCGTAAGACACCCCAATTGAGCAGCCCGCGACCACAATCTCAACACCAACCGCACCAGGCAAATCCACCCCCAACACCCAGTGTAGCACAGACCACAATGGCCGCCCCCGCCAAAAGACCAGAGATCATTGAGACCGCTCGCGCCCTGAACCACGTACCCATGTGCGAGGACTACGAGAAGATGGTCTCGGGGATGATGTACGCCGCTCCCGGTCACCCCATGCCGCGCAGACCAATTACCCTATCCTACTAACGAAGCCGCCCACCTGCAGGTACAACCCGCTGCTGCCGGCCCTGGCTGCAGCACGGCACCGCTGCCGCGGCGTAGCGAGCGACTACAACAACCTGGACACGAAAGCCGTGTCCTGGGAGGACATCGGGGACCGCCGGTTTGAGCTGCTAGAGAAGGTCATTGGGCGGGCCGGCGAGGGCACGTTCATCGAGCCGCCGTTCTGGCCGGATTACGGGTGCAATGTTGTAATTGGGAAAGAATGTTTTGTAAACTTCAAGTGCGGCACCCTCTCTTTCACCTTTTTCTCCTTGTTCTCTCGAGGTACCCTGTATCGTTACTAATATCCGACGGCGGCAGCTTCACGGCTCTGGATACAAGCCTCATCGTCATTGGCGATCGGGTCCAGATTGGACCGAATGTGGCCATCTATACCGCAGGACACGACACAAGCATCCTGAGCCGTCGGAAGTTTGTGGAGTTTGGCCATCCCGTCTTTATTGGTGATGACTGCTGGATTGGTGGGAGTGTGGTCATCCTGCCTGGGGTGACGATTGGCGAGGGCTGTACGATTGGTGCAGGGAGTGTAGTTACGAAGGATATCCCGCCGTTCTCGGTTGCGGTTGGCAGTCCTTGTAGGGTGCGCAAGACTATTCAGTCTGCTGAGGAGGAGATGAAGGATCCTGAGAATGAGTGGAGGGCTTTGCCGGAGAAGTCTGGGTAGGTGGTGATAGATTGGGCTTGCATGCCGCTGTATGCATATGTGCGATGCTTCTTGGTAGACGTTAGCTATGGAGGTGGCATGTGGGAATATGTCGGCATGCATGCATGGGCATTGGAAAGGGAAAAAGGCCGATAATGCTCAGTACTAGACGGAATAGACCATGTCTTGCTGGTGATGTAAATGATGTAGATGGCCGCAACACCCGTATCTGACCTTGCCATCCAAGACAGATCGTCAACCATAAAGCTCCTCACTGGTTTCGGTCACAAGCTGTTTCATGTATCGTAATCGGCTGCGCTTTATAGATGATGTCAGGTTAAGCCTTCCTGCCCTACAAATCAGCTCTAACTCAAGGATATCAACCCCAGTCTATTAGCGCCATCACATCAGCCCAAGATCTCCGTAGAGAACATTTGACAATCGATGTGATTTCCAAGGAATTGATTTGGGAATGAGGGGGGAGAAGGAGGTGCGAGAATAGCCTACCGAGTCAATGTGCTCGGTGTATTCTCTGGGCTAATCACTTGCCTTCTGTCCATGGGTGTTTCTGTTTTTGTTAGTCTTGCTCTCAAGTGCATCGTCGAGAGACGGAGTGTCTCGTCCTTCAAAGCCCTCTCAGTTGCGGGCTGTCTGTTTTCCTGGCTTACTGGACTGCTACCCTGATCGAAAGGGTACGTATTGGTTGAGCCCTGATAGCGATGCCAGATTCTCAGCGCCTTCGCCGCTCGATGACAATGTCAAAGCACTCGTCCGCGGCTGGAACATAGCAATTACTAGGCCATTCCATGTAGTTCTGGGTAGCTGTTTGGGGAATCAAGACACCGTTCGGTCTTGAGGGGTTTTGCAAGACACAGGGTCATGTCTAGCCTAGTTAGTTCTGCTGCCCTGACCTCCCCTTAGGGAGAAGATGTTCACTTTTCTGGGACGCAATCGTGCTGTCATAGCTCAACCCGAGATCCAATCTTCTTGTTTTCGAAGCAAAGCTCGGCAAACATCTTCGGGATATACAGACTTACGATCAACACTTGTACCATCCAGACAGTACAAGCTTTGGGAACGACTTACAAGGGCAAAGAGGTATCTAGAGAGTTTATCCTCGCACACCTCACCACCCACCCCGAGGAGACACTAGTCGCTACCGCGATGTACCCGAATAATATGGATCAAATCTAAAGCGGGACTTTCGCCTCAGGCGATAGAGTGGGAAGTCGGCGGAATTTCATGACGAACTGGCGCGATCACGATGCCATTGGATTCGAATCGGAAGCTCCTGGAATATGGGACTACACCGTGTCATCGACTCGGGCATCAGACTTGCGTTCATCTCCCTGTCTTTACAGGAGCTGGAAGAGGCGGAACTGCTGGCGACTCAAGTATTCAATACAGCGACTGAGAGACTCGGAGAAAAACACTCTAGCATAATAGAAGCTAAGAGTATACTTGCCGAGACATATTCTCGCCAAGGGAGGCTGCAAAAGCGGAAGATTTGCTGCTTCAAGCAGTGAAGGAACTAAGGAGGTGGAAGAAGGCCTAAACAGGTTGATTTCCGAGGGTCTTTTTGACAAGTAAGAAAGGCTGTACGAAGCCCAGAGAGAAGTGGAAACCCAACCTAAGGCAGTATTGATGCAATGTAATGTTTTTTCTCTTGGACAGTAGTAGTATACTTTCTTTAGCCTCGTGTACCTACGATTATCTAATCAGAATCGCCTATTTCTATTTTCAAGCCTCGTTGGTTGCCGCAGCTCATGGTAAAACCTGCTGCCTCTCCAAGGCATCAAAATAACCATTGCACGGCCACCGGTAGCTTGAATGGACGATCTAAATGGAAAAAACCATGTTCCAGAAGTAAGCCGAAGTATTCCCTCGCGATATCTGTCTAAAATGCACAGAATGTTGCTCCGTGAAAGGACAGTCGGACGATCGCCCACGGGTCGCGGCCAAGCGTCGCTTGGGGCTTGTTTGATTGCCCCTGAAGACGGCGGGACTTTGACTCACTTTATAGAAGAAAAGAGGGACTAAATTAAGGGACTCGCTCCATAATAGCCAAGTTGTTTCAACAGTAAAAATAATAATTTACCTGCGATAAGGCTGCGACAGCAATTGGGGTGGATTCAAGATTGGTGGAAAGCTGGAAGCTCAGCACCTGTAGCCGCGCGCGCCACTGAGAGAGTCGTTGCTCAGCCTCTTGTCTCACCCGTCATCAGTCCGTGTCCCTAGCCAGGAGCTGATCATTTTCTCCTCTCTTATTTTTCATCTTCCTCGTCCCTCGAAGTTGTCGACCTGTTTCTCCATCTCTCTCCTTGTTTCGTCTCCTAATTGAGCCTCATTTCCTTTTGCTTAAGGTTTCGTCATCCACATTCTACCTCTGTCGCTATTTCGCGCGCTCGGCCGGTTGTCTCTCCTTTCCGCGGTCCCGACCACAGCTCCTGCGCATACGACACCCCTCTTCGTCCTTCTCCGTCAACAGTTGTTCCTGCGACTCACAGTACCGCATATCCTATCCTGTTCAGTCCTGTTATACCCTCAAGATGAGTGTATGTCTGGCTCTCTGATTTGTGCCCCTAGGGCATCTCCCTTGAATGCCGTCGCTTAGGCGCCCTGCTAACCAGCCCCTTTGAGCAATAGTACGGGCAGAGCTACAACAATTACCCGGCGTACGGGGAGCAGCAGTCCAACCCCTATGCCAACAACCAGGCCTATGGCCAGAATCACTATGATCAAGACGTCGGTAAGCGCGCTGCTGTCGGCCTTAAATCAAGTTATTCAGACTAAAGTATTTCGACCGCTCAGAGATGAACCCGGTACACCAGCCTGCGGATCCGAACACGCTATTGAATGAAATCCAGAAGATCAAGGATGGGCTTGTCACTCTTCGCAATCTGAGAGAAGGTCGACTTGGCGCGGCGCAGAGTGCCATGCTAGCGGCAGCCTCCCCAAGGGAAGAAGAGAGCACTAAACAGGCTTTGGAAGAAATAGAAGGGGAAATCAGCAACGGGTTTCATAAAATCAAGAACGACATTGCGAGGATCAAGAAGACTCCTGGCTCTGGTGCTGTCCAGTCCCAACTCGAGGTTCAGGGCCGTGCTGTCCGCAATGAGTTTGAACTGTACCAGAAGAGCCAGGTGGCTTACTCAAACAAATTGAAGGAGCAGGTGCGCCGACGTGTACAGTTGAACCTCGAAGAAGGTACTCCGCCCGAGGTAGTCGATCAGACTGTTGAAGCCGTCCTGGCTGGCCGGCAGCAGGCCTTCCAAGTAAGAAACTCCAAACCTCGTCCGATGCTCTGCTGACTTATTCAAAAGGTCTCGGGTTCTAGGAACCAAAAAGCCCGTGATGTGCGAGACGCTGTTTTTGCGCGTTCGCAGGATATGAAAGAGATTGCAGCAAAAATAAATGAACTGAACTCGGTCATAGAGGAAGTTGCCGCATTAATCATGCAACAGGAGGCCTCCGTGCAGCAGATTGACCGGGGTGCGGAGAACGTTGCTCAGGATCTGGGGAACGCAAACACTCAGCTTGGACAAGCTGTTGAAAGTGCGCGCAAGGCCCGCAGGTGGAAGTGGTATGCTCTGCTCATCGTTAGTAAGTATTGCCGACTCGACATCAGTCTTTCCCAGACTAATCAATTACCTAGTCATTATCATCGCCATCATCGTGGCTGTTGCCGTCGGTGTCACGCAGTCGAAATAAACTGCTTACATCTGATGGATAATATCCTTCCGGTTGTTACTCCCATTGTTTGATTAGAATTCCTATCACCCTGTTCGAAACGAATTTGCGTTTGATTTTCGGGCCTAGTCTGGTTGTTCTACGGTACCGCTGTCGTGGAAGTCTACACGCAGGGCAAGCCGACTCTAGGCCCTTCGCCTCATCCTGTTTCTTCCTTTTGTTGTATTCTCTGGCTATACCACACCGCGTCCTGTTTCGTTTCGTCCTTGTTTGAAAAGCGCTCAATTCGCACTGTCGTTATCGCATTATCCACTGATGATCATGTACAGTTGCATCTATGACGCGGCTGATGGACCCCGTCGCTGCTTGTTGGCTAGGATGCGCATGATTTCGCCGCTGTATATATTAGACTCTTCGCTTGGCTTCCCTTGGCGCAAGAATTTATGTGATAGTCATCACCTAATAATCTTAATATCTTTTGTTATCGGCTATGACTCGTATGAGTAATCGGCTCCGCTTCATTGCCTATAGCTCACTGTCCCTGCCGCTCCTTCTCCCGCTGTTCCTCCTCCGGTGTCTTGGTCTTCAATTGCAGCGCATGAATGCCGCCCTCCTGGCTCATTTCATCTTTCAACAACCCGTACACCATGCGATGTCTTGCGGGCTGCATCTTGGATTGAAACGCGGACGACGTAATTGTGACACTTGATAGGAATTAGTAAGATACCAACTCGTGCGCGAAAGTGTAAGCGTACTGGAAATGCGTCTCCTTGGACGTCGATCCCTGCATTGGCGCATGATGCGCGTGGAGATGCGAGTCGTTCCGGATGATTAACGTGGACGGGGAGAATGTAGTGGTTATCTGGCGGTAGATAAGAAGGTCATTAGCCACTGCTCGAGCAAATGATAGAAGGGGTATCTAGTCGGGGAGGTGAATACCTTCTCTCTCATAATATCTTCCATGGGGGTAGCTGATGCGGAGGACATTCTGGCGACTGTGGTTGAGAAGAGGCGGCGGGATACCAGGCCGGGGAGAATAAGACGGGGCATTTATGATCTGGATATGATGAGAAGCAGTTGATGACGAGAGAAGAGTCTATATGCGCGCTTCTAGACGATTTATACAATGTTGAATGTCATTCGATTTTATCGGGCTCGGATTGGACCTGAGCTGCGTTGCCCGTTTGGGAATGGTCGGTTTGCCGCGGAGGGACCCTAGCTTTGGGATGTCATAAACTTCATGGACTGCTGCTCCTTGACGTGCTTATACATTCTATCATAGCTCCATGGCTGAGACATCTAGGGAACTATAGCACCCATTTGCAGTCTTGCCGATGCAGCCGCATCACTGCTGACACCGCACTTCCGACCGCAAAGCTCATGACATCAACGCATCTTTTCTCCCGCTGCAGGAACATGCCAATCACACTTTGACCACGCTCACAATGCACCAACGCACATTATTCTCCGCCTCTCGGGGCCTGTTCTTCTCACGCCGCTCTTCCAAAGTCCTCACCTGCAAATCATGCCGGACGCGCTCTGCCTTCGCTGCCCGCCGATCCGTCGCAACACTCCCGAACCTACCTCTCTTCCGCGCTCTTAAGGATCACGAACCCGCTAGTCTCGCTGTGGCGCACAACCCATCGTTTCGATCATTTACATACGGAAACCTCGTCGCAGATGTTGTTCAAGCGCAAGACAGGCTTTTTCGGAGCTTCGGTAGCGGGCGCGATGCGCTCCGAGGCGAACGAGTCGCGTTCCTGGCGGAGAATAGCTATGACTACGTAGGTACTGTTCTCTTTGGGAAGCCCATATATCTTTCTCTTTGAGGAATATGCTGATGAATCATGGTTGTAAAGTGATGCTCCTCTCGATTCTCGCTAGCGATGCGATTGCCGTTCCCTTGTCGACTGCGTTTCCGATCCACGAGTTGAAATATATTATGGATAACTCTCAGGCGGGAGTGCTGGTCGCTACAGAGCGGTACGGGGATATGGCAAGAAGAATCGTGGAAGGGGGCTTAGATCGCAAGCCTATCCTTGACGTACGGGGCAAGATCACGGCTGGTGCTGATGGGTTGGGTGCTGTGGAGTTGCAGGGCTCAGGCGTCGGGAATGGTGGGATGATGCTATATACGTCTGGGACAACAAATCGGCCGGTATGTTCTTGTTGCGATCGTGATGGGGCGCGGACTGACATGAATAACAGAAAGGCGTTTTAATCCCACAGTCTGCGCTTGCGGCGCAGGCCGCTTCTCTAGTAGAAGCGTGGAAGTATAGGCCAGAAGACAGGCTTTTGCATCTCCTCCCGCTGCATCATATCCACGGAACGGTGAATGCGATTCTCACCCCGATTCTATCTGGCTCCTCTATCGAGTTCATGTATCCATTCAACCCTACAGCGGTATGGAGCCGGCTCGCCGAGCCCTTCCTACCCGAGGGGACGAGAGACAAGATCACATTTCTCAACGCCGTGCCAACTATTTACAACCGTCTCCTTTCAACGTATCCTACTCTCCCTCCCGAGATCCAGCAAGCAGCGAAAATCGGCATCTCTCCCGAAAATCTCCGTCTCAACATCTCTGGTTCCGCAGCACTCCCAACCCCAACAAAGAAAGCATGGCAGGATCTCAGCAACGGCAATGTTCTCCTCGAGCGCTATGGCATGACCGAGGTCGGAATGGCGCTTAGCTGCGGTCTCAACTTTGCGGACCGCGTCGATGGCAGCGTCGGCTGGCCTCTCCCCTCCGTTGAAGTTCGACTCGTTGACACCGACACCAACGAGGTCATTCAACCAGGCGAAGAAGTGGATGCTAGTGGCCGAACCCGTGAGGGAGAAATCCAGCTCCGCGGTCCTACCATCTTCCGCGAGTACTGGGGCAACGAGAAAGCGACGAAGGAAACATTCGCCTCAGATTCTGATGGTAAGGGGCCTTGGTTTAAGACGGGTGATGTGGCCACCCGCCGTCACGTTGAAACTGCTGGTAAGGGTATGAGTGGAGAGTGGGCCAAGGGGCCCATGTACTTTATTCAAGGCCGGCGCAGCGTCGATATCATCAAGATCGGCGGCGAGAAAGTTAGCGCATTGGAGGTTGAGCGGGAGTTGCTTTCTCTGTAAGTTTCTATCTCTCATCCTTCAATACTTCTCTTCTTCGACATATGCAACTAACACATGGTTTAGTCCGCAGATTGCCGAAGCAGCCGTCGTTGGCCTCCCATCCGAACAGTGGGGCCAGAAAGTTGCAGCGATTGTCGTGCTGAATTCCGAGGTCGCTGCGAATACTGGCCGGAATGGGAAACCATGGGGTGCGCTGGATATGCGACGCGCGCTTAAGGACCGTCTTGCGGGATATAAGTTGCCGTCGGAGATGAAGGTTCTGGACGGTGCGATTCCGAGAAATGCGATGGGGAAAGGTATGTTCTTCTTAGCTTTGCCTTTTGGTTTTATTGCCTTTTGTGGGAAGAGTATGGATTAAGACAAAAGCTAACGTCAGTATGTCCTTGCAGTCAATAAGAAGATGCTCGTCAAGGAGGTTTTTGATATTTGAGTTGCTTTGACGGGTTAGTAAGGCCGGCTTGTCCTTCTGATTGTATACCAGTCAAGGGCCCTTGTACGATATGAACATAGACTTCTGCTTTTTCATGAGCTGACGGAAATAAATAGACAATTGAGATCTCTACTCTAGATCCGTACATCTACAAGCCCTCACCATCAAAAGTACTTCCAATATCTCCCCACTTCAGATCTTCAAAAACAACATTCGTCCATGGCGTATTCGCTTCAATAAAACTCGGCGCACCTTCAGTGGCATTGCAAGGTCCTGAATCCCCACCATCGAGCCACTGCATGTATCCACCGGCATCGTTCCAAATGCTCATGGCGAGCACCATCCCGCGCCCAAGCGCCTTGCCCATACCTTCCATTCCTCCAAAAGTGCCAAACCAAGAGGTGGTCGACCCGCAGAGGGAGTCCGTCAGCGAGTCCGCGCCAGACGCAACCACCGCGTTTTGGATAATCTGACCATTCTGGATATACAGCCGCCGGATCTCCGTCAGCACACCACTAGTCGTGCCATCATCCGTCAGGAACTGCGTGACAACCGTAAAGGGCTCCTGGGAATTGACATCGAACCCGCGGCCACGGCCGTAGTACTCCTGGTCTCCCAAGGCATACGGGTTGAACCCACACCCCCACTTATCACACACGCCGTCGTTCTCGCTCGCGCTATCACACTCATCCTCAGAGGCGCACTCATACACGCCCCCGTCGCTGCTACTGGCATCTTCCGGGTCATACAAACACGCATGCGGCGTGAAGCCGGTCGCGCGCGAGTTCCCCTCCCAGATATCCATCTCATTGCAGCAGGCGCCGTGGCCGTCGACGTTGCCCTCGCCGTTGATCCACGGGTTCACGTAGCACTGGGCGTCGCAGTAGCCAGTGCCGTACGATGCCCCGGCGGGGTTCAGGGCGCTGCGGCCGCCCGATGGGGACATCTCAGAGAGGTACAGCGCGCCGTTCATGCCGCAGGGCAGGGCGGAGACGTTGACGGTGAAGGTGAACTCCTGGCCGAGCAGAGAGAGGACCGCGTACTCTTCTTGGTTCTGGCTCTGGTTTGCGCTGCCCGATTCATCGACGAGATAGATCCGCGGCGACACGGACGATAGCAGGCTCGTGCTTCCGTTGACTCTGCGGTACTGGGTCAGCGTTAGCTTGGACCCGTCTGTTACCACCCCGTGCGCGGCGTAGTCGGCTATCCCGTCGATGACGCAGTTCGCGGCGCATGTTGTCTTGTCCGGGCATACGGCTGGGTTGAGGCTGCCGTTGGTCGTGCAGGGAATGCTGGGGTTGCTGGCCGAGTTGATGGAGTGCGTGGCGGCGTCGAGGACGACGGAGGTCTCTTGCTTGGTGCAGCCTTGGGCGGTTGTGCAGTGGTGGGTTGTTAGGAGGGGGCGGCGCTCTGGGGTGCCGATTTGCTGCGCTGATATGGTGGTGGAGAGGAGGAGGGTGAGAGATAGAATTGCGGCTGCCATTGTTGGTGAGCTTGACGTCTGTCTGGTTACGGAGTGGGAAAACTGGCCGCGTACTGTACTCTTTTAATGTACTCCACGCGTAGTCCGTTCCGTACATGGACCGGTCGGACGGCCGTCTTGGAAGGCTTGCGGGCTCTTCAGGTACATATTGCGGTGATCTGTATGAAACAGCCAAGCTTGAGATCTTCAGGGCCGGGATTGAGATGCGGGGGAGCCGAGATGGCCATGCAGGCTTGTCTCCGTGTCAAATGTGGAAAGGACATGGTGATTGGTTTCAGGTAGATCCTCTTCGGACTGATGGATTGAAGAAGTTGGACATGGAAGGTTACTTGATGAGCTCATCACTACCCCTGAGTAATCCACCAATTTTATCTTCCCTCCAACCTTCTCCCCGTCCAGACTAGCATTCCTCGACGGTATTATATGTCTCTCTCTTACTATAAAACATCTATGATGCGTTTGCTCGATGTGGCTAGCTTCCAAACTAGAAGATAAGCGATATGCACATGAGTCACCCACAGTGTCTCTGCACACAGTACACTTTATCATTCCACTCAGGCAAATGCAGCCCAGCAAGACCTGTACCACTCCGCATGACTGGCTTGGCACAAATTTATATCTTTTGGCTATGGACGGACCCTATGCGTAGTTTACGCAATAGCACCCCGAGAATCTAGTTTTTCATGAAACTCGAATGACGTCGAGCGAGGACTTTGGAGAATGGTTCTATACAAAGCATGACTGATGCTGAATGGTCGGCCAGTGTCAGCATTTAGCGCAATTGCTGCCATTGTGGGTCAAGGGTCCATCCAGCTTCACCAATCCAGCTTCAATATTCCAGATGTGGGACGATCATGATCCATTGCATCAAGGCCCTGGGACCCCTCTTGATGACAACCCACGGACTATACGGTCGGGTTTAGGAGATAGAAAGTCATGATTCTTCGCAGCATCAAGGCGCCCATTGTCCGTGGTATACCCGAAAGCTATCCGTGGAATACTTAAAGGCCTCGGCTTCCCTTGCTCTACAACCCATTCAAGCTCTTCCTCAATCTAACCTGAGCCAGAAAGTATACAAAATGGTCAGGACACTCCCCTTCGCCGATATCCACGTTCCTACTCCCGGCTTCGGGGCTATGGGTATGAGCTTTGGCTTAGGCTCGAACCTCAGCCTGGAAGAAGCAGAGCCCGTGCTGCTGAAGGCTATCGAGCTAGGATGTACATTCTGGGACACGGCCGTAAGTTGATGCCCCAGCCCTGGAAGTCAAGATGGTGGTTGACGTGGACTAGGTCGTCTACCAAGCCGGCATCAATGAAAAGCTTCTCGGGGCCTTCATCAAGAAGCATAACGTTCGCGACAAGGTGTTCAGTAAGTGCCCTGCCCCCCGCAGGCCATGGGAAACCCTGCACTCCAGTCTCCGACTAACCATCTTACCAGTCGCTTCCAAGTGCGGGTTCGATATCTTCGGAAAGGGCGGCATCACCAACTCTGCTGCCCATATCAAAGAGTACATTGAGGGCACCATCGAACGCCTGGGCTTCACGCCTGATCTCTACTACCTCCATCGAATCGACCCTAGTACGTTTTGAACCCCATCAGATACACGCTACATAACCCAGAATAAACTAACCGGCCTGCCAGATACCCCGCTAGAAGAATCAATCCCAGCCCTAGACGAGATCCGCAAGGCCGGAAAGACCAAGTACATCGGGCTGTCCGAGAGCTCAGCGGCGACTCTGCGCAAGGCGAACTCAAGTATGCTCTTCCTGTACCATGCCACCAAGGGTCAACTACCATGATACTGACGACGACAGTCGCCAAAATCGACGCCATCCAAGCCGAGTACTCCGCCTTCGAAACAGTCCACGAAACAGACGGGCTCCTCGCCACCGCCAAAGAGCTCGGGATCGCCTACGTCGCCTACAGCCCGCTAGGCCACGGCTGGCTGGTCGACAACTTCGACTACAAAACACCCGACGACTTCGCGCCGGATGACTTCCGCCGCGGGAGTACGTATTGCCCAAAAGAATCTCCCATCCTACTCTCTAGCCTACAGCCCGATCCACGTAAGAAGGCCACTAACGAATTCGTCCGTTGCTTGTAGGCCCCAAGTTCCAAGGCGAGAACTTCTACAAGAACCGCGCCATCGTCGACGAGATCAAGAAGCTCGCCGCGCGCAAGGGCGTCTCGATCTCGCAGATTGCGCTGGCTTGGGTCGCCGCCCAGGGCATGATTGCGATCCCGGGAACGACCAAGGCGCACCGGTTAGAGGAGAACTGGGCGTCCCGGGAGATTGAGTTCTCGGAAGAGGAGAGCAGGGAGATGAGGAGGATTATCGATAGTGCGAAGCCGGCGGGCAATCGGTATGGGCCGGAGCATCAGGCTATGGTTGGGCATTAGATAGCTGGTCACGAAGATTGGGCTTGGTCAGTAGTAGAGCTGCGGTGGGAATAGTCAAGGAATCAAGATAAGATTAGAGAATGGAGACATCTTTGAAGAAAGAGATGTTAGCTGAATTCTGGAAATAGACTGCACAATCTTTGTAGTATGCTGGAAGTTGCCGTGTATCTGGTCAGGGGTATAGATGCGGTGGGGATGCTTGAAAATCAGGACAGGATCAGAAAAGGGAGAAGTAATTGGGTAAGGAAATATTGGCCCGTTCCGGATATCGATTATTCTTGCAGCATGCTGGGTTTTGAAGCGTGGTGGGAGTTGTGTATGGCTTGGATTCGGATGAAACTGGACGAAGTCGGATTTTGCGGGCAACTGTTAATCCGGGTTGCAAGATGTTTTTGAGTAAATGCTGGGATCGAATAGTCCAAGTCGTCCTGCTCGTAAGTAAGCGCACCTCTACGCGGCCAAGCCGTATCTAATCAGAACAAGCAAGACTGGTAGAAGTATCTCTTATTCACTCCGCTGCTTCCCTTCCTTCCCAAGATAGTTACATTCGTGGACACCGTAAGTCGCATAGCAGGCGTTATAAAAGTCCTTTGTCCCAGCCAAACTTGAACCCGTAGGAAATAGTGGAATCACAAAAACGAAGTCATGCAAACAGAATCCCCATCACCGCACTTTTAGTACTTCTTGCCCTGGCGCAGGACGTCGGAGAACTCCTCCAGAGGGCTCCGGGTGAGCTTGGTCTCGGTCCACAGGTTGGGGGTGAGGAAACCGTAGGTGTTGGCGACGGCAAGGAAGGTGGCCTTGAGGGTGTTCTCGAGGGTCTTGGTGGAGCCGGAAGAGGAGGTGTAGGCGTCCTGGACACCGGCGAGCTGGAGGAGACGCTTGACGGCGGGGGAGGCAACGAGGCCGGTACCGCGGGGAGCGGGGATAAGCTGGTATTGTTAGTGGGCGGATTTTGGGGTATAACGGGCGAACATACTCTGACGGAGACGGAACCACACTTGGCGCTCTGCTTGACGGGCAGAGAGTGAGGCTCACCAAGGTTGGTACCCCAGTAACCGCGACGGACGGGGAGAACGGCGAGCTTGGCAATGGTGATGGCGGCACGGATGGCAGTGGCGACTTCCTTGGAGGTCTTGATACCGAGACCGATGTGGCCCTCGGAGTCACCGATGACAACGACAGCCTTGAAACGGGTACGCTGACCGGCACGGGTCTGCTTCTGGACGGGTTTGATCTATAACGCGGCTGTCAGCCCCCATTGTTGCAATTCCTGTATTCCCCATTCTTTTCCCATCGCGCGCATTGTTCCTCCTCCCCAAGCAGTTCGTGTTCCACTGGCGCGGGTTCGGTTCGTTCGTTGGCAAAGAAAAATTCGTATCCGTACCTTCATAACCTCATCCTTGAGCTTGGGCAGGAAGAAGTCCACGATCTGGTACTCCTTGACGGGCAGAGAGTGGAGGTAGATCTGCTCCATGCTGGTGATCTTGCCGGCCTTGACGAGACGGCCGAGCTTGGTGACGGGCTGCCACTCCTTCTCCTCCTGCTTTCCACCACGACGGCCACGACCACGACCACGGCCACGGCCACGGTCACCACCACGGTCGCCGCGCGAGCCGAATCCTCCACGTCCACGGGGAGCAGCGTCAGCCATTTTTGCTATATGTGCCGGAGTGAAAAAGGTAACCGGGCGGGAAGGTGTCGTTGGAGGTGTTGTCGACGTCGAGGTTGCAGCCTTCGATTTCTCTTCGCTATCCCCACTATGTTTGGCTCACCAACGGAAAATTCGCGGGTGCGCTAAGCGAGCGCCGGGTCGCCGTGCCCTACCAGCTGAAACCCTGCCCTAACTTGGCGTCCCGTTTGGGTAACCCGCTCTAGACCGCCGGCACGGATCAGGGGGCTCGTCATGTGACGGGCGCATTACCGTGTCGAGGCGCGTCCCGCTCAATTATTGGCGGCCTGTGGCGTTGATTGTCGCTGGTTTTGCTTTGTTTCGCTGGTCATGCTGGCTGGCACTGCGCTCTGAGCTCTCTTATCGGCTGTCTGGGGTTCATTTTACTTATAGCGGGATTCCTGCCAGCTCGACGTCTCTTCTTCTCACACTTCCTTAACTTCTTCTCCTCCTTCAATTGCGTCAATTGATCTCGACACAGCCAGCAAAATGCTACGGTGGTGCGTTTGACCTGGCGAACTATACGTTGTACCCTGGTCAACTAAGCTTATCGCCATCCAGGTACCAGATCAAGCTGGCAAAGCAGCCCATTCTCACAGCCAGTGCTACCAGCTTCGTATGTCATCATATACCCTGGGAATCAGCGGTCTTACTTTAGATCCCGGTGGTTCAACTATTCGACTTCCGCTAATTACCGCTTCACTGCAGGTGCTTTTCGGTGCTGGTGATACTCTAGCGCAGCAGGCAGTCGATCGCAGGGGTCTCGAGAAGCATGACTTCGCTCGAACAGGGCGCATGGCGTTCTATGGTGGTGGTATGTTACCGGATCCTCTTACATCATGTTGACCTCGATTTGGTCCCTGGCCGTTCGTCATATTACATGTTCTTATGAGCTAACGCCGATCCAGCTATCTTCGGACCGGTCGCCACGCATTGGTTTCGTTTCTTGCAGCGCCACATCGTTGTGAAGAACTCCCCGAAAGCCACAATTGTCGCCCGTGTGGCTGCTGACCAGGGGCTGTTCACGCCAGTCAATCTCACCTGCTTCCTGTCCTCAATGGCTATTATGGAAGGCACAGATCCTCTCGCCAAGTTGAAGCAGAGTTTTCTTCCCAGCTACAAGGCCAACCTCTCAATCTGGCCTTTTGTCCAGGGCATTAACTTTGCCTTTGTGCCCCTGGAAATGCGTGTACTGGTGGTCAATGTCATCAGTTTGGGTAGGCATCATTCTCCGCATCACCAGGCGTCACTAACAGGCTACTAGGTTGGAACTGTATTCTTAGCATGATCAGCAGCGGCGATAACTAGCCAGTCGTTCCGTTCTTGAGAATTGTGCTTGAAGATACCCTTTGTCATACTACTGGTCCTTTTATTTGGGCATATAGACATGTCTTGTTTCCTTCTTCGACACTCCTCTACGTTTCTCTCGTATTTTTGTCCATGTATCCAAGTTGTTGATGGTAAAAGGGCGTTGCACTAGAGCCTCCGGAAAGATAGATCTCTCGGAATATCGAGTTAACATTATAGACCATGGTTTAGTCACTACAATGGAAACAGCTAAGTGTCAGTCCTGCTACTTTGTTCTTCTTCATATTCATCGTCTGGGCATGTCCAGCTTTTACTTATTTACTCCAGCTTCTCCATGTTCTTAGGGCTTCAAGTAGCCAATAAGGTCCAGGCTCAGAGAGGGTCGCCCAAAAGGGTAAAGCGGGACAGCTGCTGCGGCAATCTTCAAAAAAGGATCGCGAGAAACCTCATCATGTCTTGCAGTGTACTACAACACTACCTATCTATATCATCTTTTCTGCCTGGAGCAGTGTTTACATCTTGAGGCTTGTTTCGCTTTCACGGCCTCTTTCCTACTCATCCTTCACCTGGGCTGCTCCTTCCCTAACGGCCGGATAACACAAATTTTCCTCCCCCACCGAGACTTCGCCCTTCGACGTCCATCTCCTCTCAAGGCAGATTTACCGCTCGAAACCGCATATCGCGTCTCATAGTACTCTCACAATATCCTCACTTCCATCCTATTCAGTCAACATGGCAGCTGTTGCGGAGAACGCTCCCCCCATCACGAACGAGAACACGGCTCCGCCCGCGGTCGCCGCCGAAGAGAAGACCGAGAAGGCCAACGGAGACATCGTCACCGTCTTCCACGACCCAGAAAACTTCAATGTCAAGCATCCTTTGATGCACGAGTGGACCCTTTGGTTCACTAAGCCTCCTAGTGGAAAGGTTCGACGCGACCACCCCAGCCGCACAAGGGCCTTTGCTTACGATTCTTGGATTATAGGGTGATAACTGGAACGACCTTCTGAAGGAAGTTGTGACTTTCAACTCTGTTGAGGAGTTCTGGGGCATCTACGTATGTGTATTTCGTGAGGTTTTCAAGCTTGCGTCATACTAACGACCTTCTTTGTTTAGAACAACATCACTCCGACCTCCGAACTAGGCCTCAAGGCAGACTACCATCTTTTTAAGAAAGGCGTTCGTCCCGAGTGGGAGGACCCGCAGAACAAGCACGGCGGCAAGTGGTCATTCTCGTTCAAGGATAAGCGATCGGTTCCTATCGATGACCTGTGGCTTCACGCCCAGCTGGCGGCCATCGGCGAAACCCTCGAGGGCGATGGCGACAACGAGGTTATGGGTGTCGTCGTGAACGTGCGTAAGGGTTTCTACCGTGTAGGTCTCTGGACACGGACTGTCGGCAAGACCCTTCCCGGTGACAAGAACGGACGCACGCCTGCCCAGGGCAAGGATGTGCTTGAGAACATTGGCCGCCGATTCAAGGAAGTCCTTCGCGTTGGTGATAACGACAGTGTCGAATTCTCGGGACACACTGACAGCGCCCACAGCGGCAGCACGAGAGCCAAGGCCAAGTACGCTGTTTAAGCTTTGCGGTAGACGGTGCATTGATGAATGATGAGATCTGAAATCGTTTCAAGACATGAAATGACGGAGCATTTTTCCAATCACGGGCCGTGACAGATGGCTGAATTGCATCATGAGGGATGGATCTGCCGAAGCGCTACACCCGCGAGACCCTTTCGATTCGCTGATGATGACTTTCTAGTAGACACCAGCTTTTTACTTTTTCATGCTTTATTTTTGACGAGTCTATACCACTTATATTGGAGTTCTATTTATGGGGCCTGAAGAAAGCAAAGCGTGCGGAATCACATCACAAAAGCAACGGCGGGATCATAATTCCAGTATTCATCTACATTAGTACTCGCTGTCAACATACTATATCAGTACACGTAGTACTTTATGATACTTATCCGGAGCAGGCCCAACAAGTCTTGGACCAGGCTCCTTTTTCGTAGGTTCCGGTCTTCTCAGGGTGAGGGATGGTGAGTATTCCAAGATGCTACTGACGTAGGTTGATCAGACAGTTACACGTTCAGCAACGTTTATATTCTAAAGCCTATGGTACCTGCCCTGCTGTGTAGTATCTGCTCTCTGGGTTGAAACCGTGTACTCTGCTGTCTGTTTGTTTGGCGCCAGACCCTGCACTAGTACTAGTCAACAATATATTCTAATATCTTGGAGTGTTTCTTTCCACAGGTGGTTCACCAATGTTTCTAATTTACTACAGACACAACTTTTACCAAATCTTCCAAGCAGCTATTGCCTCTTCTTCTGAGTCCTATTATTATCATCTGAATGGTCAAGTCTCCGCACCTCGCAATACCTGGGGGATCTTGCCTTTCAAACTATCCAGACCATTCAAGATGAAGGAAAGATGACGACGCGAAAGAGCACGCGGCATGGCTGGTTAGAGATCCTCTAATATAGCACTGAGGTGGAGAGGTAACCTACAGTTACTAATTACTTAGGCTGCAGCAGCCCTCGGACTTCCATCACCGGCAATTCTAGTATCACTTGGAGCATAGTTTTTAACTACCAAAGAGGCTGGAGCCTCTATGTACCGGTACGGTACTGTATCATGGCAGCTCCTCATGTCTATAGCCGGGGTAATAGGATCTCAGACGGCGGGTGTTGGGCACTGCCATGCGTGTAATGTCTGATGCCACTTGAGATACATGAACTGCCGAGTGTCTAGAGAGAACTGCAAACCAAAGATTTCTGTTTAATTGTTCCTAGAAGTAAAGGAGAAGTGCCAAGTCTAACAAACATTGAACCTGCGCATGGTTTCCTCAGGCTAGAGTGAGGGAGTTGCGGAGGTTCCCTTGTGTTTCTCACCAGCTCACTCTTTTCTTTCCCCTCCCTCCTCTCGGCATGCTTTATTTACCTTGTCATTTCACCTCCATCGCCACGCCAACACAAGCTAATATGGAGCCAGAGACAAACGGCATCGACGATTTCCCTTCCCACTGGAAAGCAACACTTCTAGGCGAGGAGTTTTGGAAAGACGCTGAGAACTGGAACAAACTCACCAACGATAGGATTGAAGCAGGCAAGTTTTCAAAAGCACACTCATTTCCTAGCCCATACGAGAGTAGCTAACCATTTGCTGATAGCCCATGACCAGAGCCTTCACACTAGGTTTCCCTTCAACATCGGCCCAGAGCAGGCGCAGACTCCCCGGGCCCCGTGCATCATCACCACGGACGCTGATCTCGACGACACCTTTGAAGAACCCACGCCCTTGAGAAGAAGCAGGCGCTTTAGCATGAGCGATGCCATCATCGTTAACGCGAATTTATTAAGTAAAAATAGTGGTTTGACGCTTCAACCGCCATCCCGTGTTCTTGATCTAGGACTGGGCGGACGCTCACGCTCACGCTCACGGTCCCGCTCCAAAAACCGCGTCCGCTCGTTAAGTGTTACGGCAAACGTTAGCCGTTCGAGCTCAATGATTAGATCGACCTTCAACAGGCTGAGCGGCAGGCGGAAGATAAAGGATGAGGAAGAGGAGGAGCTTGAGGAGATTGAAACCGAGCTCGACGAGGTGGAGCTTGAGGTTCAAGAAGAACCAAGCACTCCAATTCCAGAAGTTACTTCCGAGCAAGCCACTCCCGCAAACCCGCTGATGGAATTTCGTGGCGGAGCCCTGTGGGCTGCTCTGCCCAAAGACCGCCGAGCCCTAGGCCTGGACGTCTTTTGGCCGGACCAGCCCGCGGACACAAACGCAAAAGCAACAGTGCTCAAAATCAAGAACGAAGCCCTCGCAGGAGGAGAAGACCAAGATGGCGAGGAAGAGGAGCTCAAGGTCCTCCCCATCGACGAAATGGCCCCTCTCTGCACGTTCCGTAACCTGCGTGTCCTCAAGATCACAGGCATGATGCAATCTTACCAGATGTACATCTTCCAAGCAGCATGGCTAAACACTGACCTCGAAGAGCTGGAAATCGGCATGACCTTGCCCCCGCGTCTCCGCCGTGGCTACAAATGGCCTTACATTAAAGGCGGCTGGCGCCTGAATAAAGCTACCTACAGCGAACCTGTTTACCAGTAAGCACAACCCGCCCCCAGCCCGGCTTAGCCCTAGAACATATTATCTCGCCCCAATCCTGCTCCAAAAACAGAAACAGCATGAGAGGCCTTAAAGAAGGCCATTACCGGACAATTGTGAGAAGAAATATTAATGTGGTATAACATATAGCGGCACCGGAGAAGGCACCCTCGTACGCAGCGTCGGCGCCGCCGAATACCTCGATAAGATGTGTCTAGAGAAAGCCAAAATCCGCGCCATGGCGACCGGCAGCACACGCAACCGTCTCTCTATCCGCACTCTGATCCTCACTGGCGTCGTTGTCGACGCAGACCCTTTCCTGCACTGGTTCGATCCGAAACGCCTGAAATGCATCAACTTCAAGGACAACTGTGTCGATGCAGGGTTCTATCTTAGTCACTGCATGAAGAAAGTGTCGATTTTGTTTCCGAAGCAGATCAAAGAGCCGGTGGTTGCGGTGAGGAGGGTCGATCTGGGGAAGGAACTCAAGATTATTCGCATCGAGGGTGGCAAGAAGGTGGGCGAGATTCCTTATCGGGGGGTCGAAAGTTTGAAGCAGGAAATTCCGAGGAATGTCGGCAAGATTGAGGACAGTAAGGAGCAGGAAGGAACCGTGAACGGCCAGCTCGAGAATTTTATTTAATGGTTTGTCCGCAGGATCTGGGATTTTATGTACTTGCAAAGGGTGGGAATTCAGAATGTGTCCTGGAAGGACAGCTGGATCGCTGGAATGTGATTGTTAATAACATGAGGGATAATAATGGCCTTTTTCAAAGAACTCTATTTCCAATCTCATACTGAGAAGATTGCTTGAGCCCGTGTGCCTGTATATTGAACAAACCCACCAGTAGCGACTGCCTCCAAAAAAGCATAATAAGCTCGAATTCTGCGATAAGAACGAACCGCAACTGACGTACTGAAAAATATTCCCCCCAGGTGTCGTTATCACAATGTAACATCGCTAGCATCGTCTGTAACAACCGGCCGAAGTACCGCTTCGACTTGATCCGCCAAGTCATCCACCAGAGCGGATTCTGCAGTTCTCATCACTTCAGGGAAGGGAGGACGAGTAGAAGGGTCGATTATATTGCTGTTGCTATTAGGACTGAACGTAAACATGTAATAATCCTCATCATGCTCCTCGGCCTGGTAGTTACCCACAGTAGTGTGCTCGTAAAAGGATGCCACCTCCCAGGACATTGGAGACTCTGCTCCTTCAGACGTTTGGTAAGTTACCTGAACGGGATCGTAAAGTATGTCGCCAGTAGTAGCGGCGGGTGGACGGGCAATTATAGGAGTCGTAGCCAAAGTAGGAGCGTGGTCGCCGTTAGTCATGACATTGCCGTTGGTCATGACATTGCCGTTGGTCATGACATTGCCGTTGGTCATTGCATTGCCATTGGTGTATTCGTACGCTGCGGGAACGTCCTGGTCGGTGATTATAGCATCTGAATGCAAATCAGGGAGCGTAACGGGACGTGTCCCGTTGGCGAGAACCGCACCCGGGTGGGTGTGCTGGTGCGCTGCGCCATTGTGGTTGGCAGCATCTGCATTGGCGATGATATGAGCTTCCGCACGAGCGTTCCAGAGCGCAGTTCTATCTGCCATGCTGGATCCAGTTGTGCGGGTTTGGGGTTCATGTTGCTGCCCGTCTGGGTGTGAAATTCTGTCTGCCAAGTTGGGTCCATCGCCGCGCAGTCCTCTCCGTTGCTGGTCGCCATGCCTGCCATTTCTAGCGCGGGATTCCCTGCGTTCTCGTCTGCGCCAGTCTCTTCTGCCGGTTCCATATCGCAGCCGTGCCGGGGTAACGCGATGACGATCGGGCGTTGAGGTGAAGGACTACAAGACGTTAGACCTATGTTAGTAGTGAAGACTGTAATGATGTGCGTTTTGAGGGTGCAGGACTTGGTACTCACCACAGGCCCACGTGCCACGATAGTCAAGCTGTTTGGAAGAGTGATAATAGTTCGCGCGCCGAGCGATTCGACGGAGATACCGCTGTTGTTCGCAGTGCCAAAGTACCAGTGGGCCGACTGTGAGGTCTGTGTTAGCGTCGTCTATGGCACCGCCGGATGAAAGACATGGTGCTCACCATGATGCGCGTAGCAACTGTGTAACGAATAAGACTGTTCGACTGAAAGAATGATAGATTCTAACGATTGTCTTTGGATAAGCTGTGGAAGAGAACGGAGGAAGAAGCACATCTTGAGGCGCGGTAGCTTGGTTCATCTCGAAGGCGAGTGCCTGCCCTTTCTGGAGCTGTCATTGACCACGATGGGTGACTAGTATAGATAGCTAAGAATTGTTGACATTGTGGTTATGGATCCTCACAAGCGAAGTTCCGGGTCCGCAGACAATGGCAAAAGAGTGAACGGCTCCAATCACTGACATGCTGGGTTGTAGTACTCCGAGTCAAGGACCCTCACGCTCCAACGCCGCGAATAGGCCATTCCAGGCAATGGGATCGCCACTCGCCTCCATTTAGGTAATCTATGGCTGAGGAAATCCCACTCCCCATATTGTAGAGGGCTAATGCTCCGGGTGACAGACTATATGAAGCTACGCCTAATCCAAGAGAAATTGGGCGTGCCTTGTATCAGACCGTGGACGCTCCGACTTCGGCCATCAAACTCCACCGTTCCATCCCCAGCTCCAGCACAGGGCCAGCGCAACGACAGCGCAACGGCCAACGGGTCAAATTGACAGCTTGAGATTTGCTGACCAGATCTGCCTTTGAGGCTCTTGTGCAGCGCCGATCTCGGAATTCGGAGTCTATGTTAGGTTAGATCAGTGCTTCAGGGTATCGCGTGCTTTGGATCGTCTAAAGGGTCATTGGTAGGCTGGTACACGTCTTGAAGATCAGCGCGGATTTGTATTCTGTACTACAGCGACGATGGTGGCATGCTGCAGTCGGCTGGATGATGCTTGTTATCCCTTCAACGGCCCGTGAGATGGCTGTCCAATGTCGAACGTGGCCGGATCTTCGAGCGTCCAACCCATCCATCCTCCCACTCTCACCGACACTGCGCGTTTCCAATCTCCAACACCCCTATCTTCCTATCGGCCGGATTGCGTGCTTAGTGCTGGACGTCTAGCCAAGAAGCCGAAGAGGCTTGATTGGCGTGGCTTGCATGGACCAAGAACCCAAGACACTGGTTGCTGTCTAGCGGCTCTTGGAGGCGTGCTCGGAGAGCCTAATTGTACTCCGTCCGTACGACTCCTTGATAAGAAAGCGACTCCCTTTTATTCTCCTTGACTTTCACTCTTGACTGTTCTCAAAACGTGGTGAGAGTCAAGGAAAAGTCCACGAACTGCTGCTGCCCGCTGTCATGCTTGTTTCTGCACGTGAGCTTGTCCTCTGTTTGTCTCCCACAGATGGTCGATCCCTTTCAAAGTGGCATTCGTTTCTTGCACTGTGCTGCAGCATTACAGGTAAGTAAAGCTTTGTTTAGCTGCCCTTCTTACCCCTCTGCTCCGTCTCAGAGTCAGCCGCCGATACCGGAGCAATGCAAAAGCTGAATATCGAGAACGCCCGATCGCGGCCGTCGGAGAGTCAGCTCTGCGACATGTTTGGATAAGCGCTGACTTGATAAGTAGCACAGGGACCCAGGCCTCTTATCAATGGGCTTTACCTCGTTCGCTGCTTGCAGGAAGATCCCTGACGCCGCTGACGGCTCGAAGCGCCTCCTCGATTTCCTCCGACGGTTAGACAATATCGTTCCACCCTCCACGATGCACGACCCGGGACCCCGAGTTCAGGATAGGAAGCGATTGACTGGCCCCGGCCAACGATAACATCCGATTTTTGTTGCTCTTTCCATGGGGTAGCATCGCCTACAGTGGATAAACTACTTGTCAAAACCCCGGAATTTTGATTGCTTTCTCAACGGACGTGGGGATTTGGGTTTAAGACAACCGGCTTTCTACCAAGGAGAATGCAGTTGGAGACATGAGAAGCTTACGGGGTCACATTGTGTCTCTAGCTCGCGGGGACTTGCTCCGGAGTACAGTTACGCGACTGTCGACCTCGGGATACACTGGGTGGGGTCACCATTCAATCTCGAGGAGTCGGCTAGCTGTAGCCTGTCGAGGACTCGCTGTCGAATGTCGATATGCCCCATTGCCAAGCGGCGTCAAATGGCTTTGTTCGACGGCACACGATCCGTCCTTATCTTGTCTTTGCCCTGAGATTTATCCGGGTCGCTAGCGGAAGCGTTTATGTTACCTAAGACGTTCCGCTTGCGGTTGAGCCTCGGTCGCGGCTCGCAACCATCTGGTTGAATATTCTACCTTTGGCCTTTTTCGACTACAGCGACTGGAAGATAACTGTGCGCGGTGCTATTTGTGCTGGAAGAGGGTTAGAGATGATGTGATTGTGTCATTGGTGTGCTATGGGAGTCCGGAGGCGATGGCAAAAAGGTTGAGTGCCGGTGAACTCCGGCCGTTGGCCACCGACCCAGTTATCCGCGACCCAGACTGACAAGACAGCCGAGAAAGGCTTGACTCGCTTGTCTGAACCTGGGGTTACATCCGTGGTTGTTGCTCTTTTCGGACGGCCTTTTTACGGGTCGCCATTTCGTTATTTTTCTTGGAGATAAGACAGCTGGTCCCGCTTTGCTCGCACGCGACCTGGACCTGAGAGTATAATATGGTGTGACTCGCCTCTGTCGCAGTTGTTCTTTTTTTCCTCTGCGACAACACAACCCAATTCTGTCCGACAAGGAGCTGCCCTGCCGCCTTCTCAATATGTCTGCTGCAGAGCATGGCTTCGAGGCCACCCTGTGAGTTTGCTCGCTTGCTTCGGTCTCCCACCACCCTGCGCCCTACTCTGCACCCGACTTGTGTTCTTAGACTTGTCGCATCACGACATATCTTACTTCTTCTCGAGTCGCCAACTTGCTGACCTGCTCAAAGCCCGGCCCTCGCTACCGATACTCCTATCACGACTGCTCCAGTGACTGGACAGGATAAATATGTCGACCAGTCCGAGAAGGCCCTCGCCGAGACCTCCGATGGCGAAGAACCCAACAGTGAAGAGAACAGGACCCTCCGCCATGTTGCGGAAAACCTTCCCCTTTCCGCTTGGCTAGTTGCCATTGTCGAACTGTGTGAGCGTTTCACATATTACGGCATGTCTGGTCTGTTCCAGAACTACGTTCAGCGTCCCTTGCACCCTGCCGAGGACGGACAGGGTCCTGGTGCGCTCGGCATGGGACATCAGGGAGCTACCGGATTGACTGTCTTTTTCCAGTTCTGGTGTTATGGTTTGTCTCCTGCACCTTTGAATGCTCAAATTGCGCCTAATATCGATCATAGTCACACCTATCATTGGTGCGATTGTTGCCGATCAGTACCTCGGCAAATACAAGACCATCGTTCTTTTCTGCGGTGTCTACCTCGTTGGCTTGTTGATCCTTGTCTGCACTTCTATCCCCACCGCTCTTGAACATGGAGCTGGCCTCGGAGGTTTCATCGTTGCTATTCTCATCATTGGCTTGGGAACTGGTGGCATCAAGAGTAACGTCGCTCCTCTGGTAAGTCGACCGAGAATATCAAATTGACCACTGCTAACACTCAATTTTAGATTGCGGATCAGTACAAGCGCAAGAAGATGGCAGTCTCGACTACCAAGAAGGGCGAAAGAGTCATCATCGACCCGGCTCTTACGATTCAACGCATCTACATGATCTTTTACGGCTGCATCAACATCGGCTCGCTTTCCTTGCTCGCTACGCCTTACATGGAGAAGTACACCGGATTTTGGTCCGCTTACCTGCTCTGCCTGTGCATGTTTGCTGTCGGTACTACTGTGGTCATTTGCGGACGCAAGTACTATGTTGTCCGTCCTCCGCAGGGATCTATCATTACCGACGCCTTCAAGGCTCTTTGGATCATGCTCATCAACCGCAATTTGGATGCCCCCAAGCCTACGTGGCAGGCCGCCAACGGTGGAAGCAGGACCAACCTTCCCTGGGATGACCACTTTATTGACGAGCTGAAGCGCGCTCTCGTTGCCTGCCGCGTCTTCGCCTTCTATCCTATCTACTGGGTTGTTTATAGTCAGTTCTCGAGCAACTTTGTCACGCAGGCTGGTCAGATGAGCGGTCACGGCATTCCCAACGACTTGATGCAGAACTTCGATCCCATTTCCATCATTGTGTTCATCCCTGTCTTGGAATCCCTGGTATACCCTGTGCTCCGCCGCCTGCGCATTCGATTCCGTCCCATCTCCCGCATCTCCCTCGGTTTCGTCGTCGCTTCCCTGGCCATGATGTACGCAGCTATCGTTCAGCACCTCATCTACTCGGCCGGTCCTTGTTACGAGTCCCCACTCTGTAAAGCCGGGCCCAATGGCAACAACGTTCATATTGCTATCCAGACGCCTGCTTACTTCTTCATCGGTATCTCCGAGATCTTCGCCTCGGTGTCTGGTCTTGAGTACGCATACACCAAGGCGCCGCCATCCATGAAGTCCTTTGTGCAGTCGATGTACCTGCTCACCAACGCCTTCGGATCTGCCCTTGCCGAGGCCTTGACGCCCGCTGCGAAAGACCCGTCCGTCATGTGGATGTTCGCTGGTCTGGCTGTTGCCTCTTTCCTCGCTGGTATCCTCTTCTACGTTGTCTACAGCCCGCTCAACGCTCAAGAGGACGAGCTGAACGCCCTGGACGCCAACGACCCCGACGTTCCTGTCCCGCGCATCTCGGGTGAGAAGGAGCACCACTAAATGCGGCGATGATTTCGTGATTTTTCGAATGTTAAGACGATGAATATAGCGCTCTAGGAGCGATACATGCATAATGCTAATACGCGATATGTTGCATAGCGGTCGCTGCTGAGCAGACGACGACTTAGGTGTAAATAGTTAATAATCCATTCTCTTCAGTTTCCAACTTCTTCAGATCCCGATCACCGAGTCCTCGGTTAGTCCCCACAGCAGCTTGGTGAGTCATAGATTCTGAGATCTCTCACCGGACAACTTGGATATATTGCTCCCCGGAATCAAGTCCCAACTCCGTAGAAAGAGCAAAGCAAGTGGACCTCTTACCTACTCAAATCAGCATAGCGCGATAGGGCCACGAAGCAAACCACCTCAAATGCCGTTTGACTTCCCGTCCTTGCCTGACCCAGACTGACAGAAAAGCCCTTGAACTTCTCGAGATTCGGCGAGCTCCGCTATCCAGAGCTTCCACTCCACCGGTTCAACGCGACCCGTCACCCTTTGCTCTTTTTGGAGGGTATCCCGGTGTACGGCCCCAGCCACGCGGGTATGGACTCTGGGCATGGTACCTGCAGGAAGGGGTCCGCCGCACCTTCCAACATGAAAACATTGATACTGTTTTCAAATACTTTCCATAGGGCTTCGGGCATTTCTCGTCAATTTTTTGCCCCGTGATTCGCAAGTGCTCGAGGGCTTGGCAAGTTGGCTGGGCTAGGTGGGCGGCTGGCATTTTCCGCTGCCGAGCCGAAGTGCGGGATCGCGGGCTTGCAGTGGTGATAGAATTGGTGATTATTGAACATAGGCTGGGATCTTGCAGGAGGGTGCTTACCTGGGTATGGGTTGCTACCTATGACTGATTGACTATCCATAGGTCAAGGACCAGGTTAAATAACTACTAGGCGTAGGCGTAGGGATGTGAGAAAGGTGGAATCCTTCGGGATGTTAGGGCTAAGTAACTGCCGGAAAAAGCCACCAAGGAGAAGGAAGGGTGAGGCCGTACAAGATCAAGCTACGATACTACACCCGATAACGAAAAGAATATGAACGCAGACCTAGTTCCATTCTGGCGTACAGCTAAACCTAAGCCTAGATAGAAATAGAAAACATGTGCACTACTTACTCCCTCTCCATTTCACTTCCACAGCGACTTTTTCTGTTCTTGTTCGAATCAACAAGGCACTTTGCTTTTGTTATACACTACTAGCCCATATAAACTCTCACCAACAAACCCGAAGTACTCCAGCCTACCCATCCGATCCCATCCATCCGTACCAAGCCCGGTCCCCGTGCGGTGCGAGTCAGCCACGCCGCATCGACTCGCCGTAATACGACGCTTAAAAGGCCTCCAGGAACATCCTCTCAGCCGACGAGATGCCCGTGCCCGCAGCCGCAAGCTTGCTCTTCGCAAGGCCCTTCGCCTTCGTGGTAAGGCGGTACCGCTGCGGACTTCCCTCGCGGCGGCCCTTGGCGTCACCGTACTTGCCGCTATAGCCGTACTCGCGCTCACGGGCATACTCGCCACGGCCGTAGTCGCCCTCGTTCGCGATCGCCGTGAAGACGGGCGCGACCTTGCGGATCACCGCGGGGGCGATTTTCATGACGGTGGGCCCGTGCCGGCGGATCACGTCGCGCATGGTCTCGAAGAGCCCGTCGTCTTCGAGGTCCTGCTGCTGGATGCGCAGGATCGCTTGGAGCGCGGCCTCGGCGACCACAGCCCGCAGCGGCAGGCATTCGATCGACAGCGGGAACTCGTCCTGCATGTCCATGTCCATGAGCTGATGCAGGTTATGGAGCGTGATCTGCTGCTGCTGGTGGTGCATGCCGCGGCCGTACTGATGTTGGTGCTGGTGCTGGTGCTGGTACTGTTGCTGCTGACCCTTGGAGACGAGGAGCGGGCCGACCATTTCCTGCTGCTTCTTGCCGGCCTCGATGATCGAGGAGGTGGAGGACAGGCGCTTGGAGATGTTGAGGTTATCCCACTTGACCTCGGCCTCCTCGGCGAGGCCCTCGTTAGCAATGTTGCGGACGAAGCGCTCGGTGCGTTCGTCGCGGGCGTTGTCGCACAGGGCGTCGACGAACTGGCCCTTGCGGCCGCTGAGGCCGCGTCTGGAGCCGGCGCCGCGGGACTGTCGGAAGGAGGGGATGGATGCGGAGCGGCCGGAGCGCTGGGCCTGGGCGCCCTTTTTAACTTCGTCGAGGGCGAGCCGCAGGAGGGGCTCCTGGGCGGAGTTGATGACTGTCGAGCCGGCTTGCTGGATGGTCGGGAGGAGCTCGGTGACGACTTGGGTGAGGGTGTTGAAGACGTGCTCGTTTTGGCGCATGCGCGGGCTCATTTCCTGCACGGCGGCGAGGGCCGCTTCGGCGAGGATCGCGCGCTGTGTGATGCTGTCGAAGGCCTGGTCGCGCTCGAAGTGGTCGTCGAAGGTGTCGACGTCGTCGGTGACGGCGTTGGCTGCCGCGCTGAGGGCGATGTTTGCGACTGCGCCGGCGGGAATGCCGAGCTGGCCGAGGCACAAACTTGTGTCGGGGGAGAGGATGTCTCGTGGAATGGGCTCTGGGACGTCACGCACGAGCCGGAGAATCTGGCTGACGAGGTCTTGGTCTTCGTTCTCGATTTCGCCGTAGCCGCGGCGCTGGGGCTGCCTTCCTGGTCGCTGGCGCTCGGTGCGGGACTCCAGGGCGTCGAAGTAGGGCTCAAACGGGTGTCCGTGACGGCCGATAACAGTGGCGCAGTTTCGGTCTCCGCCGTAGGTGTGGACGCCAATGCAGTTCATGCGTTCGTCGAGGACGGGAGAACCGATGTTACCTGCATGTTTTAGATAACGTTAACATCAGGGCTGCATGGCACTTACCTCCGTAAGGATCCATCTGATACTCGAGCATCTGCCATTTCGAGCGGTCCAGATCCCACTTCTCCTCCTGGAAGCACTCGTACAGCTGAGCGCCGGGCTCACCGTTCTTCTTGAGATCGCCGGCATAGCCAACGACGCCAATGCTCATCTTGTCGCTGTCCGGGGTGTCCTTGTAGTCAAAGGGAGTGACATCGTTGAACGGCTTGTTCAGCTTGATGAAGGCGAGGTTTGCTTCGCGACGGCCGCCCTTCTCCATCCACTCGGGCGTCGTAGCTACTCGCTTTCCGGCACGGAACTCGACCTCGGCGTTGTCGATGTTCTGCTTCCCGGTGTACCCAAGGTACACCTTGGCTTCGGTCAGCTCGCCGAGGTTATACTCCCAGTCGTAGACAGAGTGGCCAGCGGTCACGACGAGGTCGTCTTGAACGAGGAAGCCGGTGGCAATGACCCAGGTACCTCGGTCACTATTCTCAAAACGAAGGAAGAGCTTGGCGATTCCTAACATCACATTAGTCCTTCAATAGTATAAGGTGTAGTTGGTTAAGAGGATACATACCGCGGTACTTGCCGCCGGGCAAGATATCCCTCCGGTTAACAGAGGTACGATTGTCCTGCTCCAACTGGGATGCGGAGCCGTTGACGTACTTGAAGTGCTGAACTTCGTCCGGGACCTCGGAAGAGCAGTTCTTGAGATCCCAAACGGGGATCTCGCTTGAGGAGGTGGAGGAGCGGTGGTTACCGTTGAAAAGGAGAGGCATGGTGGGAAGGAGGCAGGGTAAGTTGAGGGTAGAGTTGGTTGGTTCTGTTTTGATGGGATAGTGCTTAGCAAGGGCGGGTGCGAGCGAGAAGAGAAACTTCGATCATGACAATAGGAAGGCGTGGGCTTTATACTACCTTATAGAAACATGTTCATTTGTTTCGGAGATTCAGCAGCTTCTGGACTTTCAGCTATGACGGGCATCACACTCGGCAGATCAGCATGTCACCCTTGGAAACATGGATCAGCTATTCCCGCTTCCAGCCGGGAGATAATCCGAGCAATTCGAGCCTTCTAGACAATTGAATTGCAGGGCCACTGGGTATTCATTGAGGTCTCATCATCAGCCGGGGTGCTATGGGGAGGTGGTGTGAGGCTTGCATTGCTCCACTCTGATAGGGGCCAGGTCTGGGGAAGCTGAGGGACTTGTCCGGAAGTGTCCTGGTGCATTCACAATCGATGATACGATCGAAGCAGGCTGATCGAGTGCAACCAAGATTGAGATAAGCTTAATTTGGTGGAGAGAATCTGCGGGCAGTGGAAAGTTTGGTAACCCCACCGAGATGGCACAGTACATAATCAGTGTCATTCATTATGCTCCTCCTTCGCTTGTAATACTCAGTCGGGCAGATCGTGGATTCAACCAGAATTGTGGGCATCAATTTGAGCCTTTATCTTCTCAAATTCCTCGCCGCCAGCTCATCTAGTACTGAAGAGCCCGAATTTATGTTCTTGTTCTGCCTCGATCAGTGCATGAACAGCTAACAGAAATGTCTCCATGGTGAATTTGATGAACGTTCGCGCTCTTGGATGAGTAAGCTGTTAGGGATTCATCTTTTGCGAAGCGTATTTCAAGAGCCTTATTCGCAACAGCTGTGAGAATAGTTAGCGCTGCCGCAGATGGTGGTAGGAAAGAGTGCACCAACGTACTAGATGAACGAACAATTTCATAAGCAAGGCATATAGTGATATCGACCTTTGCAGCCAGAACTCGGACCGTGTCCAGAATCGTTCCATCACCGCAAAGTCATCGGCGGCTCGCTTGTTTCTAGCAGGGCTTGGGTGATTCTCGTTCCAGTGTAGACAAATGGTCGGCGCAGAGGCGATGCACCACACACCACTAATGTCCGGCAAATAGTCCCGTACCTTGTCAAAGAGATTGGACGAATCGAAGGCAAGTCCAGTTCCAGACGCTCAATGTTCCTTATACTGAGCTTTCCGAACTCCTCGCAGAAGTGAAGTCCTCTCGCTTTCTCTCCGAGACTGTATTCGAGCAGACTATCGTACGTCGGACAAAGACGAAAATTCGGAGCCTCTGGGGATAGCACAATGTTTAGTCAGTTTTCTTATCGCGGTAATGGTGACTCTCACCTGGGTACTTGGAGTGTGTCATGGAGTCAGATCTTATGTAGACACTCCGAGATGGTCCATTCGACAAGGAGGGTTCTAATAGTTGCATCCACCAAGTACCCAAGTAACCTGGCATGCTAAACTTTAGAACACGGTAGAGTCCGATGCCATTGGAAGGCCAGGAGGTGTCGTCAGGAAATCTGGTTGCACGAGCAAACTCATCGTATGACTTGATGCACTTCATTCTCAGGGCTCTGTAGTCATTAAGGAGGAAGTCCTCAAACTCCGGGCGCATTAGAATGAATGAGTTGGTGGTCCAACCAATTGAGCATATTTGATGGCCTCGGAAATCGATGCGAGGGGAATCACCGCTGCGTTTCATGGAATGCAATTTGCCTTGTATGATGGAGCCCTTGATTGTGGAAGGTTTCCAAGTTCCTAATAGTAAGGGTAGGATAAACGCAGGCACTGTAGCATGCGTAACTGGAACAACCAAGCTTAGTATATTTCTGAGCAAATGAGCTTGATAAAAGTTCACGGTCATGGTATGATGAAACTGGTGAGGCTCGCTCTCCTGGTCAGTTTGTTCCCCATCAGTTGACAGATATTCCGTGTATTCGTGTAGGACTCGGCATGGCTTTCCACGACGACCTAAAGAAATAAACGATACCTCGGCCCATATATTAGCGCTAACCATGGCTAAGCTTGGGGAGTCAGTCTGCAGCTTGGCCAAAAGCTGCTCCATATCACGTATACTCAACATATCCCAAGGTCCAGAGCATAATGCTTGATGGACGGGAATATACGCTGGATATAGAGGAGGTCAGTGCTCGCAATCAGTGCGTACAGTCCACTTCATGCGGCAAGACTGGCAAAAAGGCACTCGCGCAGCTGATTGGTCCACGCTCGGCAAACTGATCCAAGAGACTTGCTTCGTTGAAGGATGTGAGAAAATGAGGCATAGCTGGAAGACGGGGTCTCGTAGGCTTCTGAAAGGAGGCTGTCTACAAGAGTCAAAGCAAAGATATCTGAAAGGATAGAACATGGTAGAGAGAAGAGCAGCTGGACTGATCTCTCTGTCGGCGGGCCAACTGTAGGTGTTGAAGGGGCGCGAGTTTCGTTGACTGGCAGCACTCTAGCCCGGAGACGAGCTTGTAGCCTAACTCAAAGTCCCTACACTTCTTTGCGTAAGAACTGAACTTCCTCGTTCGATAGATAGATCCTTTTGCCAGCTGGGACGCGGCAGAAACTGCTGAAGAGTTGACGAGAAAGATCGAACGCTGAGATACGGAGGCGCGTTTGAGAAGGTCCGGCTTTGCTAGTTGATAAGGTATGTAGAAGTGACAATTGCAGAAGTGTCTCTGCTTTGGCTTATGAGTGGGGTAACAGTCTTGATTGCCGGGTGTGGTCACGCCTTGAGCATATTCGCTCAACCGTGAGAGAAGTGCGTGTGGAAGAGAGAATTACGCGACTCTTGCCTGAGCAACCCAGAACTGTTTTGACGACAGCTTCAGCACTTCTCGTCTAAGCCGCCGACGTGGTCGCGTTTCTTTTTTCTCTTCACCTACCATCCACCCAGCAAGGCCCTGCCATTACTACTAGGATCTGACACCTCACCGTACGCTTTACTCACTTTCACCAATGTCTTCGCTTTTCGAGGAGTATGGCCTAGCTTCCCACCAGACAGCAGAGGGAGACACGGCACCAGAAGAAGGCACTCCTCCCCGCATTGATCAATCCCGCAGACAGGCTCTAGAAGATGCCTCTAAAGGTTGGATATCCCTCTTTCTCGTTGAGTAAAAACAAACAGCTAACTCTGTCTGCTTAGAGATAGGCAAGAACAACCTGAGTCCTGCTCAGTCCCAGATCGTCTCCCTTTTGGGTCGCGTTCGAGAGCTGGATTGGACGTCGAAGATTGCCAGAGAGTTGAAGAGAGAACAACAGCGCACCGCGGCTCTCTTGCATTGCCGGGGAAAGGCTGTCGCGCCTTGCTCACACTGCACCCACGGCGGTCCATGGAGTACCTGCGTTGTCTTTCCAGTGCATCAAGGACAGTCGATACACTCTTACGCGTGCTCGAACTGCATATACTACCACAGAGGTATAAGATGCAGCCATCGTCAAGCGTTCGAAGCTCCAGGTGGTCGAGCCTGGGACCATCTTCTTACCGAGTATGTGCTCGTTTCTTCTCTGTTCGCAAACCTAGCTGATACGGGCCAAAGTTCTATTGTAGCTCGCGGCGGTCTACGCTCTGTATTGACCGAAGACGATGATGATCTAATACACATTAACAATTCCACTACATCCCCGGTATCCAAGAAGCCGAAACGAATGACGAAGTGCGCGGCGCCGTCGTCGACACAAGTCGCACAGATTACAACACCGAAGAAAACAGTTCCTCCGCAAAATAAGACAGCATTTGACGGAGAGAAACTCCCTTGGCCAGTATCGCCCGCATCATGGAACGACTCCCTAAAGCTACGCTTGGCAATCAAGGACCTGGAGTCATTTACACAAATCGCCAAGAAGCGCGTCGAGAGACTAGATGCAGAACGTCAAGTCATGTCTGCAGCGGACTATTGGAGCCAAGAGGCAGCCAAGCTCTTCTCGTGAGTGTTTAACGACCGGTCATGGTTGTATATGAGATACCTCGCATTGGGACATAGTTTTGACCCTGCTCTCGACGCATCGTTGTGGAATTTGGTTTCGTTCTCTGGCTTTTGTTCAGGCACTCATTCTATTGAGACAAGAACTGCCTTGATAATCTTTGGCTTGGTCTCGTCTGGAGCAATGTTTTGAGTAATAACCGCCATTTCCATGCTTTTTGACCCTTTCAATACTTTAGTTATGATGCTTCGGCCAGTTATGCCGCCCCACTCTTATAATATAATACTCAATTCATGGTGTACCTCGACCTTCCAGCGTAAGGGGTATCAATTCCACTATGCCAAGAGACCGTATGCAACCTCTGTATTCCAAGCTCCATTAGTTTCCTTATCACATAGAACCATCTGATATCGAAAGCCAACAAGGGTCACCGATCGAAATTTCGGGGCGCCTAACAGAGCATCGCGAGGTATCTATGTTATTCGAGGTACCCTTCCCGCTGACACTGCAGACTGAGCTCTAGCTTGCGTTCTCCTGGTCACTTTACAAGCCTAGAGAAGTCATCCGACAGGCCGGATAGCTCAGTCAGGAGCTGACAGCATTTCGCTATGCCCCGCGACAACCTTAATGGACAGCTCTTTGTTGCTAGACTCTTTAGGAGGTAATAAAGCAGGCCCAATTCCTGCCTCAGTCAAAAGTCTTTTCTTGCGTTCCTTTGAACAAAGCATCAAGCAATCACTGCCAAAATCTTCCATTCAGCATTTGAAGCAAAAACGAGACGTTTTACATGGGTAGAAGAGGATTGCTGACCTTTTGGCACATACAACCCGTCTCGCGCTATAGGATCTATAGGATACTCCAGCTAAGGCCATGGTTAATTAGACGCATGCGCTTTATATAGCATGTAGGCTGGGCCATGAGAGCCAGTTGATAATAGGCCGGTGTTATATTACATCGGGGTTTACCTCCTTCACCTTGTTTGGGGAAATATATATTTGACGACTTTATCCAGCAGCTTCAAAAGTCCACAGGGGGATGGAAGCCTGCACGCATATCAGGGCTTAAAATACAACAAGCGTACTCCTGAGAACTGAACAGGAGTTATAACTATAAGACAACTCGTGGGTATAGAATAGTAGCACAACAGGCCGGACGGCGTAAGCTGTTAGGTGCTCGCACATACTGCGAGCGGCCTTGGCACGCCTTGACGGTTCTTGGAGGCGTAGAATCACTACGTCGTAGTAAAGGGTCAAAGTTCTTCTAAAGTATTTATTGATTATTAAATAGAGGGAGGGCTAATGTACAAAAATATCATAGAATTATAACGGCATGCAAAGGTCCGTAGTTTATCCAGTGTGGGTTGATTCCCCGGGACGGTTCAGGCTATCTACCTCATGTAACCAGAAAAAGGGCTAAAAAAAGATCAGCCCCCACGCAGGATTGAACTACGGACCTTTGCATGTCAATTATACGGTAAATTACCGTATAGATTACAAGTGCAACGCTCTGCCACTGAGCTATAAGGGCTTTGATGTCTTAACAGTAGTAAAGTAAAATCTATAGCCATGCATGTGTTTTCGAAAAAATTCTCCAGCATCGAAACTCCAAGAATTGCCTGTGCGAAGCGGCTGACGAGAGCCTTCAAACCTGGTCGGGGTAAATCAGCGCATCGCTTAGTCACGTGAGCTGCATAAACAACAAAGTCAACCGGTTAAAGTCTTTTAGGCCTTCCAAACAAATCAAAAGAAACACATTCCACAACGTTTTCTGTTTATTACTCTTGCCTTACAGCCATCTCAGCTGGTCGCCAAAGCCATTCGCAAACAAGGGCCCTTGAATAAAGAGAGTTCAAGTTGCAGCCCTGAGAGGCATCAACTCGCCCCCTGCTAGTTAGCTCATAGTGGCCTTTAATAAAACTGTTCTACATTCAAGCTAACACTGATTTTCTACAGTTATGGCTCGCTTGAGACAACGGCTGTTTTTTCTTCAATCGTTTACCTAGTCAGCCCAGCACCGCGGGCTCACACTAATTGTCCGTCCTTTTTCTCTTCTCTTGCCACGGACCATACCGGGACCTCAGGCCTAAGCAATACAAACCCCGACCAAGCTCTATTTATCGTCTATGCACACCGACCATGTGCGAAGTTGGCCCTCGGACAGGGATATGCATTATCACAACCTCAGCGACGTGAGCATTTGATGTCTTAAGGATGCTGAATGATCGAAGGAAAAGGAGACAACACCAACTCTAAGAGTCCGCTATATCTCTTCCATTCCCATGCGCATCAGAGCTTACGATCTATTCAGACTGACTATGGGCTGTCATGGGACCCCCTGGCTCAACGATCTCAAGGTTTTGGGTCCGCGCGAAATCGACTTCAAATCCGACGACTGCGGTTGATCGGGTACGGCACGGAAGCAACAGCTGGACCCTTCGAAAGTATTCTCGCCTACCAACGAGTGTGGCTACCCGGATCGGGCGCTGTGTCAGTCAGCCCTGCCGTCCGGAAGTCTACTGCTAGTGCTGAGATAGGACTCACTCAATGTTAGCCACCGACCTAGCCATACAACCACTTCTGCCATGGTTCCCATCATAGTCCAACCGGTTAATACTCCCCAACCGCTGCAGTTGACTCTTCCTTCGAAAGCCTGATTAAACCGAGCACGGAGAGGCCCTGGCGAGCCAATAGACGATATAAATACTTGGTTGAGGTGAGAAGGGGGCATTCCAGAGCCGGATACTACGGATTTGTGGGCATAGACGGGCCGACACGAGGGTGAAGCAAGACCCGAGATAAATATCTTGAGTTGAGAATGGACGCTAGTAGTTATATACAACTGATACCCATGCTCCGGAAACATTGGGACACGGCTTCAAGCCAGCAGAGAATCCAGAGTACCAGGAATGGTCTTTACAGCAGCTAGAGTCGATGAGGGAATGCGAACCGTGTATCATAACGAATGCTAGTGTCAGTCCCTCGTTTTAGGTATAACGAACCAACGCCGTCCGATACTTATTTTGCAGAACGCGTCTCGAGATTTAAGTCAAAACGACCATGCACCCACGACCACAGACTCCCGCCCTCAACTTATTAGTACCAGTAGTCACTTAGCAAAGAGACGTCCTGTAGATTGTTTACAATAAATGAGACCACCTTATTCACCCGATGCGTATACCCTACTGGCACCATAGCCCGCCGCTGAGCGCCCACGATCAAGCCTCGCCGACAAGCCCCGTCTACAAATCATTCTATTTGCAGTGTATACTACCCTAGTCACCGCTCGCTAGACCACAAGAGCTCAAAGGCAGAGCGTCGGCCTCCAGAGAGTAAATCTAAGTGAGACACCTAGATCACGGCAGGCTCATCTAGAATGGATAGACCGTGAGACTTTGCTCTCCACGAAAGCGGTGCGATGCTTCGTATGGAAGGAAGCCCGTTCAAAGCTCTCAATGCCGGACTCGTCTGAAGCCTTTCCGGCCAGTGCTCACAAGCTGGAATCGTTTTATGCCTAGTATGTATAGACTGCGCCTGTTAGCTCAGAAGAAAGCTATGCATTTACTGAGCGTATACGCTCTATATCTTGCTCTCCTTACAATCCCTTCTAACACAACAGGCCCAGGTAGCTCAACGGCAGAGCGTTAAGTATTCCTTTCGACGTGACGTCAGTCAACCCGACGGGGAACTGAGAGTCTGGGGTTAACCAGGTTGACGAGTGCGATGGCACCGCCAACACACAGAATAGAAACTTAAAGGTTGCAAGTTCAATCCTTGCCCTGGGAGGATCCTGCAGGTCCCTTTTTTTACTACCTATTTTATAGCTTTGCACAGGGACAGGACCCCGCGGCGAAATTTGCCTGATAATTGCCTCGTCGGATCGCTTGTATTGGGACTTTGCTTTTGTAGCCCAGTATACAGTTACAGCTCATGGTGCCTGGCATCCAGGAAAAGTCTAGCAGAAAGGCGCTCGTAGTGAGTGCTATAATAGTACGTAATGCTCTTATAACATGCATGACCAGTAGATGAATATCCTAGAGCCTGCTTGTTACCAACTAGGCTGTCGAGTTGGTTTAGAAAAAAGGCCACCTGCACCTGTTCGAGCCCCATGTTCTAGTGTTAAGGCAACACCAAAGCACTTAGCATCGGCAATCCCTTGCACCTTGCAGATATATTACTATGTATAGCTGATGATAAAAATGGCACAAGGACACCAAAAGCCCAGGTAGCTCAATCGGCGGAGCGTTGAAGCTTCTCTGACATGTCGGGTCAAATCCATCCAGGACTCCACTCCTGGCCACGACCGGCATTACCGCTGGAAACTCAAAGGCTGCAAGTTCGAGTCTTGCCCTGGGCCCCCTTTTCTTTTTTCTTTTTCGTGGTGTAATTTGAATGGGAGGGTCAAGTGCGAGGAGCGGAATGTGGCCGCCCGGCCTGGTGGGTATGGCAGTGATGGCTTCGTTTGCACTGGTACTAGAGACAAGAGTAGGATACTCTACGTGACGGTTTGAGTAGATGGACAATAGCTAGCTGTGTGAAGGACGGGGCGAGTTGGACCAGGGTCGGGAAGGCACTGAAGCTTGCAGGTTGCAGTGGGAAGCGCCAGTGTGAAAGCAGTAAGCAAGCACCCAAGAACAAAGCGATGCTGCCCGTAGACTAGGTCTCGCAGAACCAGGCACAACAGATACACACATAGCCTACGCGACAGTAGAACAGATCTTCTAAAGCTGGCTGGGGCCACTGCGACGAAGAGGGAACGAAGAGAGCGCTATCCAGCCAGGACAGCCTTCTCCCAGACCTACAATGTTACGGCAGCACGTACTTGACCAAAACGCCAACAGGCAGTGTAACACAAAAGGCCCAGATAGCTCAAAAGGCAGAGCATTGGGAATCCCCGTAGGCGGCCCTAGTCTTGGACCTAAGAGAGGTATCGCTGTCGGGGGGAGCTGGCCTGGCCTGCTGCGACCAGAAAAATCCAACCAAAGGTTGCCAGTTCGAGTCTGGCTCTGGGCCTTTCCTTTTTTGCGTCTGTTTTCCCTTCACTTGGACTTGTGCTCACTCAGTGAATTGAACGGGCTCGCTCACGTGGCTTGACGATTGAAATAGATGGAGTCTACAGCAGTCCTACGAGGGAGGTCGCCGTCCTGGCAAATGATATCCATTATGGGCTTGAGATTGCTATTCGGGAAGCTGTACGAAGCGACAGGGAGACCCTTCGACGAGGCCCTGACCAGCTTGTGGTGATTACAGGAGGGTGGCTGGGAAGAGCACGTCTTCACTGAGCGCTTTTCCCCCGCGCCCCCTCTGCGACCGGAACAGGGACTGGGCAGTCATGCTTCATCCATGCGGGATACATATAGCTGAGCAGAGCGTGCGTTATGTCTTTCTCGTAATACGCAGAGCCCATCAGATTAGTGTCATGCAACTTCAGTTTCATTTGGACATCGTGAGGCGGCCGGGACCGGGACCAGCAACATCTGAATGACCGCGGCCCGACGACCTCGCCTGAGCTCGTCTCACATTTCATGAAAGGAATAGTTACAACCTATGCTACACGCACCGTGGACTAAAAAGAACCCTTATAGGTCAGCGATAGAACGTTGCAAGGATCTGAGAGTGGGCGAGAAGTGGCAAGATGCTTTGAGATAGAATGACGCGTAAGGACTGCCGGCGCGCGAAGACAAAATACAGTTCCTGGTCGGATGCCTTGCCTTTGGTAACAGTCATATTTTCGGTGAATGGTATCCTCAGGCGGGGTGGAGGAGGGGCCGTTGTTGTGTTCGGGGAAGGTGAATGTTTGTTGTGCAGACGGTGAAGAGGATGGCGGACATGGCGGGGGGACTTGTACGCACCAAAGTAATTGCATATAAGGTGGCGGAACTTCCACGCAACACGGCCGTAGAAATGATACTCAAAGAGAGGACTCTCCGCAGAGCGAAACGAGCCATCCATCTATCAGGGCGAGCCTCGGGCGGCGTTAGGATCGAGCAAAGGAGGTGGGCGGTTTGGACAGCATCTCTCTGACCACACTGCGCCTCAAATCTACGAAGCCCCCATCGCTGCGTATGTCTCTCTGACTATGCCACCTCAAAGCCCGTAACAACCAGCTCACCGAACGCATCCCTCACGCAGTGCAGTCCAAGAGAGCCTCAGCCAAGGGATGGAGTATGGCCGACCACCTCACGCGCTCCTCCACGCTCCAACCCACCCATCCAGCACTGCAAAACCAAGCAAAGCACCAACAAACCCAAGTTCGAACCCCTCACAATAACACAAAATGGCCAGGTAGCTCAAGCTGGAGAGCGCTGGGTTCCTGGGTTGACCAATTCCGACTGCAGCCCGCAATCTGAGACACGAATGCGTAAGTGCTGGTACTAAGGTTGAGGTCCTGCCCTTAGAGCCCAGAGGCTGCAAGTTCGACTCTTGCCCTGGCCGTCCCTTCTTTTTGCTCTTTTGCTCTTTTGCTTTTGCATTCCCCTCCTCCCCTCCCTCTTTCGCGCGGCTAGTTGTTGGTTTTGTTGGGCTTGACGAGGTTGTGGCTTTTGAGTTAGGCGATCTGAGTTGATTTTGCTCGGTCCACTCATGTCACTCTTGCAGCGTCTCTGAGCGAGGGGGCGCGCTTTCGTTCTCCTTGAATGATATCCTTCTTGGTGTTTGTGATGCTTTGGGGCCTGACCGGCGTGGAGGTCATTCCTGGGCGACGTGTCGTTGGGAGGGGAGACTTGTGTTCTTATTATCAAGTGCTTACTGTAGATGTCGTTAGCCAGATTCTCGCCCTTATTCACAGTACTTACAATACGATAAGGGCCATCACTGGTCGCAGGGGTTGTCCTCGTTTTCGGTGCGAATCTGTTCATCGGCCGTTAGCCAGAATCTAACCTTCTATCTACACGCGATACTTACGTTACTCCAGACACTGCTTAATATTTATGATTAGATACTAGGCCAAACATACACCTACAGCATTTTACAGGCTCATCCTCTCACGATATAATACCCGCCCATACCCTCCTGCTCAACCCCGCTCCTCACCCCAACCCGCTCGATCATCTTCTGCCCGCGCGCAAGGACGTTGCCCGCTCCATCCTTGGTTCGATCGAACCACCCGCGACGATCAGCCGTTTCCGAGCCCCACAGTGGATGGTCAAGGAGCGCCTGCACGTACTCGGCATCGTACTGATCCGCCATCCAGGATGCTTCTGCTGCTTCGCGGTGGGCGGCAGCGAGGTCGTTTTCCGTGCGCGGAGACGGAAGCGGGGCATCTGGACGAAGAAAGCCGAGGATTCGGACGGTCAGAGTAGATGGTGGATCTAGGAGTGGCTCGTGGAGAAAACGCAGGACTGCAACTTTGCGGGTGGTATGTGAAAGTGAGACGGGACCTGCGTGCTGTGAAGCGTCCCAGAGCCGAATTGAGAGAATGATCATCTGCCAGTTGTTGAGGCTGGTGCATGCCCATCCGAAGAAGTAGCCGCGGAGTTTGTCTTGGATCTCGGAAGAAATCTTGACGGGTATCCGGCTAGGATCAACGGATTGCAAAGGCCGTGCAGGGAAGTCGAGCGGGTATGGGGGTTGGGGACCATTTTCTATTGATGGCGGTGCAGCTGCATCCGGGCCGTTCCCGCGATCCGGCTTAATCGCTTCGTAAGCAGTCTGGATAGCAGTTTCTCCAATCCATCCCGGTTTGTAGCGCGCAGTGACCCTGTTCGCTACTGCTGTCACTGGGGTCACAACCTTCGACGCAGCAACTTGCGCATACGTCCCAGCAACAAGGGCCCCAAGCTCTAACGGCATGGTAGATAGACTCGCCCCGCGTAGCGAGCTCGGATCGATAGATGTCGAAAGGATTCGAAAAACAGGGCTCCGACAAAGAACCTTTCTCTCTCCTCGACATAGTACGAGCTGAAAGTACCCATCTTCAGCATCCGGAGGTATCCGCGCAACAATCGTCTCACGCAGTCGATGCGTTTGCACCCGCTTCGTCGCCTTCTTGTAGAACTTGGCAATATCCCGCTGCCACGCGCGCTCTTTGGCCGGCTCGACCTGCTCAGCGCGGACGGCAACCGTCGGCGTAGCATTCACCCAGTCATCGTGCATTCGGAAGAGCGCTCTTGCGCGCATGCCGGTCTTCCCGCTCCATCCTTTGCATTGCAGCCAGAGCGATCTGTCGGCGGGGAGCGGTGTATCGGCGAAGACGGAGACGGTCACGGAGGTGGTCGGGCCGCGGTAGAAAACGATGCCATGTGAATGACGGAGGATAGAATAGTGTTTTGTGGATTCGGAGGGATGGCTGATGAGGCCTCCAAGGAAATGGCGAGCGTCGGCGTAGAAGCTGGGCTTTTCGGAGTCAGCGGGAACGGTTGTTTCGGTGCGCGGGGGAGGTGGAGGATTCGGAGGTTGCGGGCTCAGAGGTGGAGGGGCGCGGAGATTCGGTTGGCTTCGATATCGCGGGAGAGAGTGAGGCGGTTGAAGTGATGGACCGAGTGATGGTGATGGCGATGGCGTGAAACGGGGAGGTGGAGGAGGGAAGTGAGGAGAATGGGGAGAAGCCGGGGAATAGGGAGAATACGCGACGTAGCGCGAATATGGAGGCGGCGGGGTTGGCGTCAACGGTCGCTGGGCTCCCTGCTCAGCAAGCGTAGGAGCAGCCGGTACAGGCTTACGCTTGATTTCCATTTACTATAGAGATAGATATCTGCCAAGAACATTGCGAGGTGAAGCTATTTACTGCTTAGAGCTATGCGCGCTATACGAAGTCACGTGATTGCCTTTGTCAAAGCCATGCCATCCCAACGCCAACAAAAGAACCATTACTTGGGTGACAAGTTCTCAAATAGAAAACAGGGAAGATACATCTAGCTCAACATGGAGAAGACGAAGCACGAGCAGTCAATTGAAACGCAAAGCTTCGGTGAGTGGCTCACAGCGGTAGTGTCATATCTTCCAGCGCCGAGGCCTTTCTGTCGAGATGCTTAGGACAAGACTCAAATGACCTACGGATACTTTCCTATCCACGTCGTTAGGCCATCGCCCTTTCCAGCTGACTGTGCTTACCTGGCCTACATATCATGGCAAAGGGTCTTGATGCGGCTGCAGCGTGCAAACAGCGCATCATGGGCTCATTTTCCTCTCCAGGAAACTATGCTATGCCTAAAAGGCCTACGAATCGAGAGCATGAGATACCTGTCAAAAAAAAACAAATACTATGTTCAGTCTGATTTATATACAAATGCAAATGCAAGCAAGCAAACAAACCACAACCCACCAGCGCCGCCTCCCGACCTCAATCCACTCCGCAACCGCCCACTCCTATATACAACATGCATTGGAAAGCAAACAAGACACTGACATGAAAGCATAACCATAAGATAGATCATTCATCCGAAAGAGGCTCGGAGCTTCTTTCTCTCAACAGACAAAGCCATCCAGCTTACTGGTGGAACTCCTTGGTGTTGAAAGGCTCAAAGTCCTTGACGATGTTGCTGTATTTGCCCTTGAAAGCCGAGTCGTGGGTAGCAGCGCGAGCCGCGACAGTGCGGCCGCGGATCTTGATATCCCTCTTCGAGCTGGAACCGGTCATGGAGACGGTATCCGAGTTCTCGAGGTGGCGGTCACAGGTACCCCCAGGCACAATCTGGTCGCCAGCCTTGTCCTCAAGAAGGGTGTACTGGTTCTGGATCTTCGCATAGTCGCTCTGCACACCAGGGAACCCACCGGGCACATTCTTGTCGTACACCGCGACAACGGTGTTCTGCGCCACGTTCTCCACCTGGTTGCTCTGCGCGTAGTTGTCCGGCACATTCGAGTCGGCGTTGTACGCATCCAGCCACTCCTGGGTGCTTGAGAGCGCGCCATCGCCATACGCGCCTAGCAGGTCAAGACTGTGGCCCGTCTCATGCAGCGCGACGTCAAGGTTCTGGCTCGTCGTGCCGCTGAAGCAGATGTTGCCGTTGCTGTTGAACGCCCAGTTGTCGCCGGGGATGGTCAGCACGTGGCGCACCCAGCTGCGCATGCGCACGGGCACGCGCCCGAACGTGTCGACCAGCGTCTCGAAGCTGTCGGCCGACTCCTTGTGCCGGCAGAACGACCAGCCGTCCTGGCAGTCGTCGAAGAAGATGTCCCAGACTTCGAAGTCCGTCGGGTTCAGCCCCTGGTCTTCGGCGATGCTCTTGCAGTCTGCGGGCATTAGGCCGTCTTCCCATTTGCCCCAGTACGGCCCGCCGTTGGAGGGCAGGTTTGCGACGTTGCCGTCGAGGAGGTAGTCCAGGTCGGAGGTGAGGGCGGGCTTGTCGAGGGTTTGGGCGTGGGAGAGCGCGGCCAGGGCGGCGGCTAGGATGAGAGACTTGTTCATGGTCATTGTGGTGGTGGTGGTTGTGGTTATGGGGTAGTGATGAGTAAGTGTGAATGATTATGGACTGGAAGAGGGGCTAATGGATTGGTGACGCGATGCGATGCGATGTGATGGTTTGATCTGATCTGATCGTATATCGGCGAGGACCTTAGGGGTTTATATACCTATACCCCAAGCTCTTCAGCGCTTCGTCCCCAGCTCCGCCTACAGTACAGGGTCTCAAACCTCGATCCTGCAATCTTGAACCATCATCCTCCGAGTCAGTCACCCTCAGTGCTCAGGTTCAGACTCAGGCTCAGACTCAGACTCCTCACCATCCAAGCCTCAATCCCACCCAACCCATGTCATGTCATCTCCGACACGCCCAATAACATGTCCAGCAGCCGATATATTTGGCCCCCAACACCCGCAGGACGCCTTGCAATCTCCACCGGAGTTGGGGTACGTCAGGGCCCGGGGATGTTGCTAGTTGCTACTGCTAGTACGTCAATCCAGCGCGGATCCTGCAGGAACGGGAGCTCAACAGGCCCTGCGGCCCAAACGCGGCGCAATCATGCACAGCCCTACCATGGCCTTTTCGGGCTAGCAATTAGTGCATCCAAGGAATGCCACTCCGTACTGTGGGGAAAAGACGGGCTGCCCCGACCCTGAATATTATTATTCTGTCGGGGGCGCAGCACCTGAGCTCCACCTGCCGGAAGTTCACCGAGCGGAGATTGCAGCGCCTTGGCGGTTCGATCTATCGACGATGCAACATTGCCATTGTAGCATTCGGCAGGGCGTGGAAAAATACGAGAGAGTTGAGTCTGCCTTGCAGTTGATCTCTAAGAGTAACAGGCTAACCGTGCATCGGCATGCTAAGCTGCCAGTTCCATTGCTGTTGAGCCCAATTGACTTACGGCTTCCCAGATAACACACATGCTAGTCATGCATGCGGTGGTCTAATTACATAGTACCAACTAGTCCTCGTCCAAGTTACAGCGCAACTACACACAGCCACACCGTACACACTAGAGAAGACCCAGTTTCGCAAATAACCCTTGGACTAGACGTCGGTTCAGGCAGGCCGTTATCGGGGCTTAGGGCTACCCCAGCCCCGGCACCTGACCCGCAATTCCCGCAGTGCCCAGCCCTACTTTACCTCGAAGAGGATAGAAGGAACGACCCGGGAGTGTGCAGACTGCATACTGGAGAGAAAGCTACACTAGGTCCACGGTGGAAGCCATCGAAGCTTGAGGGATATACTGCTCGCAACATAGACATTGACATCTACATTTGCGATCGTGCAGTTGGGAATCGGCTTTAGAAGCGAAAGGGAATAGACATTGTGTCTGGCACATCCAGACTGGAGTACCTCGCTCACTGACGGACATCCAGGCGTGAGGCAGGCTGGATAGCATGCATGCGCAGCTCAAGACCCTGCCTTTCCCGGAATAGAACACGGTCGGAGCTATCATACCCAGCTGTCCGGGCCTTCCTGTGTGCCGGCTTGAGTAAGATAGATGGTGTATTTCGGGAATGGTCGAGAATGGCCATGGTCGGATGATCTGTGCTTGTGCCCTTGGCAGTCTTGACCAGCGCTGGCGGCCGTGGCTAGCAAGCGACAGGATCAGTTATAGATCATACCTATTCTCGTCGGGCTTCAGGCCCTGTCCTAAGCTGCGATGACAAGGCTTGGCCGAAGCAACAGCACACCGGGGTATCCCAGCGGTATCCACTTTGCAGCTCAGCATCGGAGTCACGGAGTCAGCTCTCAACAGTCTAGCGCTGCTAAGACATGACCAAGAGCGCAAGAATAGCTTAGCAAAGGGGCTGAAGGCTGAAAGTGCTGGGTGGGTACCTTGGACAACAGTCAAGCAAGCACTGGCTGGCTCGGTTCAGCCGCAGTCGGTTTCATCTCCACTCTCTTGGTGTGATTGGCGGCAGCGTGAGGATGGCTGAGCATCGGTGGATTGATGGAGGCCACTGAGAGCTATATTAATGGCGAGAGTCTCTCTCCATCATCATCCAAGCTTCTTCCTTCTTCCTTCGATACCTCACCTCTTCAACTTCAGCAGAAGAAATCTGTCCTAATCAACCTCACCACATCAACAATGCACTCCTCCACCCTCCTCTTCAGCCTGACCATGCTCACCGGCGCCCTCGCCGCCGACCAAGTCGTGACCATGTTCCTCCCAGACAACGCCGACGGACAGGCTCTTGCCGGCGCCGTCATCGGCTCCGTAAGTCCCTCAACCCTGTACCGCAGAAGCCCACTAACAGTCAGCCACGCAGCACTCCGACACAACCACCTACTCCATCACCTGCGCCGACTCCGTCACAACCACCTGCGATGTCTCCAACGGCGCGACCATCGTCCAGGCGCCCAGCGCAGTCACCATCCTTGCCGATGAGGGAGGATAGTAAGACACCCTACCCTACCCTGCCTGCCGCCTTGCCTTAACCTAATAAAAGACCAACTGCTAACAAGAGTCTCCCACCTTCCAGCACCGGGACCGTAAACTGCGCACACGACTCCAAGACCGCGACATGCACGCTCGCCATCGACGGCGAGGTGCTCGACACCAGCACGGACGCCGTGACTTCGTACGCGGTCACCATCACCGCGACGCAGACTGGCTCCTCCACGGCGCTGATTGGCTCTGCGTCGGCCACCCCAACTACATCGGCTAGCAGCACTACAAGCACGAAGGGCGCGGATGCCCAGGTGGCCGCGACCAGCAACACGACGACGACTGGTGCTGATGCCCAGGAGACGGACGACCCCGACAACGGAGCGATGGCCGGCAAGCCGTTTGCTGCTGCGGCCGCGATGGCCGTGGTCATGGGCGTGGCTGTTGCTATGCTTTAGCTTTCGGGTGCTGTTTAGGTCCCTGACTACCTGCGACTGTATTAGTTTGCGTTTTGTTTGTGTTCTTAGCAGTGCATTAGCTTTGCATGGTGGTTATGGTTTTGATATTTGTATAGAGAAGATTAGAACAATCTAGATTTCGAATCTGTTATGGCAGGCCTCAAGTCACTCTGCGCGCAATCTTGACAGAGAATACGGCAGTACTTTGAGATATGGGTTCACCGTCAATTCTACTACCTAACAAACTTGCTTAGGGTCAGGCTGGTTAGGCAGAGGATGAGCCTGCGGGTAGATGTGGAGGGCAGAATATATATAATGGCCGGCTTCGATAAGAGCACCAATACCGTGATCCGCTAGGAGGTACATTATAAGAGATACTCAGAGCACGCCAGAGCCAGAGCACATCAGGCTCGTGACCTCTTCCACAGTTCTAGCCTTATTCTGCATTGCCGTGGTCATTGGAGATGGCGTGCAGAGCGTTCAGGCGAGGATTCTTGGCGTTGGAGAAATTTCTGGTGGAGCAAAGATCCGACAACGTTCAAGAGACAACCGCACCTCTTTCAACTCACAGCCATGGGAACCATGACTGACAAGGCCCCTGCTGGGACTGCGACTGCGGTCGCCGCACCCCAGGCGGAGGATGAATGGCAGACCCGGCCCAAGACGCGGTGGGAGCGCATCGAGGCCGTCATCTGGGACGGTGGGTACCGCTCCAGGGAGGAGAAGGAGCTGGTGCGCACGCTGGATATCTTCATCATGTATGCTCAGGATTGAAATCAAGGGTCTGATTGATGTTGATGTTGATGGGTATCTAGGAGCTGGGCAACGTACGGGTACTTCATCCGGTTGCTGGACTCGGGCAATATCAGTACGCTCCTTATTCTCATACCCTGGGTACCTTATGGTCAAGCTGACAATGTCCAGCAAACGCCTACGTCTCCGGCATGAAAGAAGACCTGGGCTTCCACGGCAACCAGTACAACCTGCTCACCACCTTCTTCACCTGCGGCTATCTGATCGGGCAGATCCCGTCGCAGTTCCTGCTGACGAAGAGTATACCCTGCAGCACCCCCCACCAGCATCCGACTACATTACTAACTCACAAACAGTCCGCCCATCCTACTACATCCCGACCGTCGAGCTCCTCTGGTCCATCATAACCTTCTGCTTCGCCTCCGTGCAGAACGTCAAGACCGTCTTCGCCCTGCGCTTCCTCGTCGGCATGCTGGAGAGCCCCTTTGCCGTGGGCGTGCTCACCATCATGGGGAGCTGGTATACGCCGCGGGGTGCGTCCACGCCCTTCCCTTCCCTTCCCCCATTGCCATTGCGCCTCCCACTAACAAGCGCTGTCCGCCAGAACTCTCCAAACGCATCGCCATCTTCTACTCCGCCAGCTACGCCGCCTCCATGTTCAGCGGGTACCTGCAAGCGGGCATCTACAAAGGCATGGACGGACACCTTGGCTTGCCCGGGTGGCGGTGGCTGTTCATCTTCTGCGGCGTGATCTCGCTGCCCGCCGCCTTCTACGGCTTCTTCGCCGTCCCCGATAACCCGTACAATTGCAGGGCGCGGTGGCTGTCGCAGGTCAAACTGAAGCAGGCCACCCTGCGCATGGAGGAGATTGATCGCCGCAAGCCGACGGGGCTGAGCTGGAAGAAGATGAAGAAGATCGCCACGCATTGGCCGCTGTATATCATGGTGTTGGCACTGATGTGCGTACCGTACCCTACCCTGTCATACTCTTCTCTTGTGTCCCGATCCAGCTTCGCTTCGGCGAGTCGCTGACAGCGGTCTTCTGCTCCTGCATCTAGCTTCCACTGCATCGCAACCCAGCCGCTGAACTACTTCGCCGTGTGGCTCAAGTCGCTCGACCGCTTCTCCGTGTACCAGATCAACCTCTTCCCGACGGCCGCGCAGGCATGCGGGCTCGTGACGACGCTTGCGTATAGCTGGGTGTCGGATGCGCTGGGGGGGAAGAGGTGGCAGCTCCTCTGCGTTCCGGCGGTATCTAATCCACCCCTTCTCCCATCCCTGCTTGCGCTCTCCCATCCCTGCTTGCGCTCACGGCCAGTCAATGTTCTAACTAACACTGCCTGCAGCTAATCAACCTGACCGGCATGATCATCCTCGCCGTCGGACCGAACTACGGCGCAACATTTCTCGGGTACATGCTCAACGCTGCGTCGTGGGGGTACTGGCCTGTGCTATACGTGCGTTTTCCCATCCGCTCTTCTCTCTCCTCCCAGGCATCCCAAAGATAGTGGCGAGTTGGGCCCGACCAGTTAGTTGACTGACTGACTGGCACGTGTCCTGTCCTGTCCTGCCCTGCAAGGGGAGCGAGAACTAGAAGATAAAGTGAAGTCCACCACAGTCGTACTGACGCAAGCATGGCGCACAGGCATGGGCCAGCGAAATCTGCCACACGGACGCCGAAGAGCGCGCGATCGTCATCGGCGTCGCGCAGACATTCGGGCAGGCGTTTGTCGCCTGGGTGCCGCGTGAGTCCTGCCACACCCCACCCCGCTATCCAACTTCCGAGCTAGATATGCCGAAGTGCACAGGTCTGCTTGCTTGCTTGCTTGCTTGCTTGCTAACACATCAGCGCCCGCATAGTCCTCATCCTTGACACGGGGAAATACGCGCCCAAGTTCACGATGGGGTACAGCGTGATGTCCGGGGTCAGCGTGCTGCAGTTTGGGATCATTTTCGTCATCCGCTGGTTTGCGAAGAGGGAAGAGCGACGGCGGGATGCAGGTGCTTGTGGTCGAGCTGAGGCAGAGGCTGAGGCTGAGGCACACACACCCTGACTCTGCGGCTATTCTGGTAGGCTGGATGGTGGCTGTTGAGGGCTACGGTCTGAGGGACCCGCCTCGCTCTCGGGCATCACGTGGGGAGAGAATATATACCAGGCTTAGGGTGGGATAGTTGGATAGGAGTGGTAGAGGCGATATTGAGGCTATACTGATGTGCAATATCTATGACTATGTGAATACGCCCTGCAGGTCTCCGTCATGTACGCGCTAGATGGAAAGAATGCATGTTCTAATGTCAGGTAGGATACTACTTGACCCTACCCAATTCCAATCACCCTGCCTACTCGTTGGTAGCGTCACCGATGCGAAACCCTCGATCATTGCAGATCTCGACCAGATATAGGTAGGTAGGGAAGTGATGCCCCCTCGGCGCTGGCAACCAGGTACAGCGGACAGGAATCAGTGTACCAGAAGGGGGTTGGCGGGGCCTGAAGCCAGAAGCCAGAAGCCTATGAATGCCTAGGTGTTCGTAAGCCCTGCCATCATTCAGTTTGCCTACCCGGCTACTCACGTACAGAAGTGCAGACATCCGCTCAGCTGAACATGCAATTCGTGGACTGCTGCATGGGGCGATGCTACGGCTTCCCCTTTGAGTCGAATCCATGGCAGGTATCCAATGCAGGTGCCTGGCTTGGGGCTATGGATACTACGTAGGTAGGATCTGGACCCATCCTGCCCCCTTACATGGGAAGAGTCTTTAGTAGGGTTTGATCCAACAGCCCCCACCCCAAGCCAGGGATCTAAGCAACCTTCCAAGCAAGCTTACTGTGCTTACCGTCTAGGACGCTTTTAGCCGCGGGTATCAGCATCGCGTAGCGCTCTGCCCGTCGGCCTGTTTTCTGATCAGTGCCACTGGTTGGTTGGGTGTCGTGGAACAGGGAGTGTGGTAGTTACTGTGATAGAAGCTGGCTAGCTGCAGGGGTGAGGCGCACTTTACTTTTTCTACCAGATTGCAATGTCAACCTGACCAGAGCATTGCATTAGTTCTAGTTCTCTCTGCTCGGCGTAACATTAATAGAGCCGTTTCCTTAAGACCCCAGGCTACATATACTACCCTACACCACCTCACTCTCCCCGCCTCAGTTCTATACCCACAAACTCTAGAAAATGCTCCTCCTTCTAGGCTGTCTGTCAACCCTGGCCTGGACCGCGTACAGCCTCATCGGTCTATCGCTGAACATCCGGCGCGCCCAATAACTGCACATCCCATACCACGTCATCCCCGTCTGTCCCATGAGCCCGCTCTGGGTCTGCTCGAGCCGCTCTTCCTTCATGCTTAATCACCTGCCCATGAGAAACCTCGGCTGGGCTGCGCATCACAGCCGCCGCAACTGGCATGTCGCAGACAGGGCGCAGTCACACCTCCGACTCGGCGATGCCTGGGCCCTCGTCACTCCAGCCCAGGTCTTCGTCTATGTCTGCGATGCGGCCGCCGTCGCGGATGTCTTGGGCCGGCGCACCGAGTTCGTCCGCCCCTGCGAGCTGTATAGTCCGTGTCCCTGTCCTACATGTGTCTGTTTAGGATGGATATCTATGAAGGAAAGCCTAATCTAACCACCGCATTGCATTACCTAGGGCTTCTTGGTGTATTCGGTCCCAGCGTGTTTACTGTTAGTACCCCCCCCCGTTATACTCCTGTACGCGGGCGGCGCTGACCCATGTTCTGCCTTGTCTGTGGTGTAGGCAGAAGGCGCGGACCTCAAACGCCACCGCAGAGTGCTCGGTAGGTTCTCCAACGAGAGTCTCCACACAGCTGCGTATCACGGACGACCACCAGCAGCAGCACATCGCGCGGTGTCAGCAGCCTAGGAACAGACACGCACACACTCACCATGAACGTGCTCATAGCAGCAGGGTTCAAGCGCCGCACGCCGTTCCGAAGCACACTGGACGCAGAGACACCTCCGTCGCAGCCGCAGCCGCAGCCGCAGTCGCACGCCGAGTCCCTGCGAACCGTCAACCAGAGCATCTACGCGATCATGCTAGTGCCGCGCAGTTTCCTCTCGCTGCCTCTCCTCCCTGCGTGGTGTCGCCGGGCGAGCCAGGCACTGCAGGACTGCAGGCAGCACATGCTGGCGATGTTCCACGAGCAACGGGCGCTGATGGGGGAGGGCAAGCCCGGGGGTGGGACGCTCATGGCGACGCTTGTGCGCTCGGCGATGGACGAAGACGCAGACGCAGATGCAGAGACTGGAAACGGCAAATCGAGAGCGCTCCTCACGCTCGATGAGATCCTTGGGAATATCTATATCGTGACGCTGGCGGGACACGACACCACGGCGGGGACTCTTGCGT
>RHLP01000325.1:0-11911 GCA_003719405.1 Aspergillus incahuasiensis
CCCCTTGAACTCTCAGAGCCCTAACTCGTATTACCAAACAATACGCCTGCCCTTGAATCTATCCCTTTGTTCGTATGAGCACCACCGACGACCATCCCTACTTTGATATGCTTATGCTCTGGTAAAGGAGTCGAGATGGGGCTCGGAATCAGCCTTTCTGGGTATACCTACCATTGGTATAATATTATGTCTCTGGTAGGCCACTGCACAGCCGCTGATTTACTTCTAATTCACCTGAGAAATACTTCAGGGAGGTCTGTGGATAGACGGGCTAGCTTCACACTGATAAAACAGCTGGAGGCATGTCTTAGACGTACCGACGGCGACAGCTCACTCATGGGATGGTTGATACCTAGGGTCGCGGCCAGCAACGAGTGTTGTGTGGGAAGACGGCTGTGGTCAGACCAGAAGTCTCTATATTATCTAGTAAGCGGCTGACCTCTCGCGTAGGCGGATTACTCGAGATGTAGGTATGGTCTTTCTGCATGCAACTCATGCCATTTACTAATAAAGCTGGAGCTGCCCGGGCGGCATACCTGCTGTGGCCCTCGAGGCGAGGTACTCCCCCGGTTTCGTTGCGCTACGGTACTGACAGCAGTCAAGAAAGGATTGATTCCGACTTGACGGTCTCGATGCGGGGCCAGGTATGGGAGGTGGTGAGCACCGAGTTTGAGTTCGGCTTGAGGGTCTCGATGCGAAGGTATGTGTATCTATGGGACGGCCAGAAATTAAAGATGGCTTGTGAGTTTGGGATCAATTTCGCGTTTAGTTTAATTTCATCATTATCTTTCCGAGTTTGAGTTCAAGTTTCGGATTCGAGTTCAAACTCTCAATCAAGTTCATGTTCGATTCAATAATACTAACTTCAAATTCAACATCGAGTTCGAGTTCAAGGTCAATGACCTCGATACGAGGCGAATTCCAAAGCCAAGTTCGAGTCGACAGGCACAACCCTGGTGAATGATGAACATTACCTATACCTAGTACAAGGGCGAAGTGCTCTTACTCTGATATCGGAGCCCTTGTTCTGGAAGAATAGGTAGTAGATTTAGGTAGATCATGCACTACCCTAGTACTCCGTAATATGATGTGAAATGTAGAAAGTATGCATGGTATCATTGACTCGCTATATTAACCAAAGCCGACAAAATAAGAATAAAACGCCATCAACCCAATTCCCCTAGGTCCGAGGTCACAGCCTCCAGCTCAGCTCAATTCAGCTACTCCGGCTGCACCTGCTCCGCCATGAGCAGCATAGGCAGGTGCACGGCCTCGTACGAGACCTTCATGCCCTCCTTCAGCTGCTGGGTGTGCTCGGTGATAGACTGGCGGCGGACGATGAGCTCGCCGCCAAAGTCGGACGTAATGTAGCCGAAGCCCTGCGCGTCGTTGTACCACTTGATGGTGCCGGTCTGGCGGTTGGCGGTGGTGTTGGCTGCGGCGGGCATTGTGGGTTTGGTTTGTGGGTGGGCTGGTCTTGTTAGTTGGATGTCTTCTAAGAAGAGGGGTAGAGGGCGTACCTTGTTGGATTGGAGTGGATGTGGAAGAGGTAGAGGTAGAGGTAGAGGTAGAGGTAGAGGTCGACGAGGTGGATGCGGACTTGGTATGCAGAGGCAGAGAGATAGGTGTAGGGGGGTTTGACATGAAGTGTTTCTTCCTTCCAATTGCTGCCTGGACAGTCGTGTGCCGTCTGGTATTTATAGTTGGGCCTGGGAATGATCTCATCCGGTTCTTCCCGGTCCTCGGCAAAGAGTCGGAGAGAGCACGTAGAGTGTATACTGTATCATACCCCGCGGGTTGGCGATCTCTGGAACAAGTGGAGCGCAGCCAGGGCAGTGCATTGGCTGTCTTTTCCGACGTGATGTAATGATCGACTGATCTCCAATTCCCCAACATGGCCATTGTTCGTGATCAGCCCATCCATCGACTTATCATATCCACGACGCACTTATCGAAGGATCGATAAGATTGTGCTCTCTGCTACACAAGGAGCATGCGAGTATCTGCCCATACGAGAATGCCCCGGGCTGAAATCCATAATAGAACGAGTAGAGCACGTATCTCTGACCGGACCGGTGTGTGCCGTGGATGAGGCATTTTCCTCCCTGCATGTGTCTGCTTTCTGCAGCGGAGGGGAATCCCGGTCCGGCCATGAATAAATTGAATAATCATGGGCAGGCTGATGCGTTGACTCTGCAGAATTGGCCAGCGTCTAGACCTATTCGAGGCTGTGATGGACGCATCCATCCCTATTTACTGGTCTCACGTGCGCATGCCATCATAAGCTTCCACTATTCCAGCTTGGCCAAACCCCGGACGACTCGTGGCGAGGCTTTGGTCATTGGCACGCCTGGCAGGAACCGAATTTATAGTCCATCCGGCTACCTACAATCCCCGACTTGCCACGAGGGGAGCAGTCAACTTCCCCGCATAAACTCTCTCTCCTCATCCATCTCGTTCGATACCGTTGGCATGCCGCATGCGGAGGTGGTCTCGTGAATGGGATGGTAGACGAAGTCTTAGGTAGCTCCAAGGATTAGCTCCTTGTCTATCTCCTATCCTAATCAATATCGATGCGCTGGCTTTTTCTACGCAGTTGTTACAGAGCACACGGTGCATGCGCGTGTCTAGGAAGCGACTCTCTGGTGCGATACCGCAAATACGGGCTAAAGAGGGAGGGTAGTTGTTCCATCGAGCTCAGCTTGACAATCAGCTGAGAAAAGGTATCACCTCGCGTCGAAGTCAAACTAGCCGGTCGACGCCATTCTAGCAGGCGGGCCCTTGCAGAGGTCTGGCCAGGAGAGGAGACCATCTGACCCTTTCAATATCCCCCGAACATCCATCCACCCGGAGACCAAATCCGTCGGAGTACACTGCTGTCTGCTGGCACTTTGTTGGCACTTTGCGGGGAAGCTTGGGGGCCCCGTCAAAGCCCTCGCCTAAGAATTTAGGCTACCAGCACTCGATCAGGGAATGCAAGTCACGCAATACGGCAAGCGGCATATACATATACTTACGGCTTGATCCGCTTTTCCGCATCCCTTTAGAAATTCATCAACGAATGGCCATGTTCATCGAGGCTGATGCGCGAATCCGCGTAGACCTCGTATTCATGGTGTTGTAGAACCAGGCCGGTCCTAGACCCAGGCCAGGATCTAGGATGCAGCAGGATCGTATCTGGTCACAAGGCCTGAGTACGTAGGGGGACCACCAGATCGAAAAAAAAAAAAAATGACCAGGCACGAAACGAGTCGGTTGCAACCGGCTGGTCAACCCGTCTGGTATACCATAGAGATGCCCAAGGTGAGGGGGTGAGCAGATTAGGGTCTGAACGACGCGTAGAAGCTTACTCGCATGCTAGAAGCGTGTCTGACTAGAATTGGTCCTCTCCAGGCTCACTTCTTAGAGGGTTAATATACCCAAGGTTGCTGAAGTCAGTAATTGACAAGCATGACTTGATGCCTTACTAGTCAGGCATAAAGTTGAGTGGCGATTGAGGTCCCGTGACCGGCCTTCCTTATCGTCTTCAAACAGCGGATCTCGAACCCATCTGCATCAACCCCGCCCTCTCCAGCACCTGCCAAAATGGGTGGTGATCTGAATCTGAAGAAGTAAGCGCATCCTTCATCCTTCCCATCTCCTAAAACCGCACTTTCACTAACCCCTACACCACCAGATCATGGCACCCCTCGCTGCTGCGCAACCAAGAGCGCGTGTGGTCCGAAGAAAAGCGCGCGCTCGAAGAACGCAAACGGATCGACCAGCTACGCCGCGAGCGCGATGAGGAGCGCCAGATCCAGGAACTGCAGCGGCTGCAAGAAAGCGCGGGCGGGACGCGGCAGCACCACCGCGTTGACTGGATGTACCAGGAGCCCTCGAGCGCGTCGGGCCACTATGCCGAGGAGATGGAGGGATATCTGCTGGGGAAGAGACGGATCGACGGGATTCTGCTGAAGAACGACGAGAGCAAGAAGTTGGAAAAGGGCGCCGCGTCGGGGCCGGGGGCTGCTGCTGCTGGAGCTGGAGCGGCCGCGCTCCCGCCGGTTGTGCATAACACGCGCGATACCATGGTCAAGGTCATGGCGGACCCGCTGTTAGAGATCAAGAAGCGGGAGCAGGCGGCGTATGAGACTATGGTTAAGGAGTCTGTTCGGCGGCGCGAGCGGGAGGAGGGAAGGGAGAAGCATCGGGAGAAGGGGCGGGATAGGGATCGCGACAGGGATCGAGAGCGCAGTCACCGGCGCAGAAGGGATAGTGGGGACGAGTCACATCGATCGAGTCATCGGCATCGGCGCCGCTCGAGGTCGAGGTCGAGGTCGAGGTCCCCGCGTGAGGATAGAGATCGGAGTCGTCGAGATCGGGACTCGGATCGCCGGAGTCATCGAGCTCGAGAGGGAGGGCGAGATGAGAGAGGTGATAGAGGCCATCACTCGAGTAGTCGCCGGGATGGGGACCGTGACGAGCGATACGATCGAGCAGCGCGCAGGTCCGCGTCTCCTCGGTCTGATCGTCGCCGAGACGACCGAAGAGATGAGCGAAGAGATGACAGACGAGACGAACGAAGAGACCGGTACAACCACATCGATCGGCGAGAACCCCGACCTCCTAAAGACAGAGACACAGACTCATTCGGCCGGGACCGACCCCGAGACCGCGCTCCAGGCACCCGGAACGGAAACGCAAGCGCAAGTGCAGAAGCAACCCAGCATGTCCAAGACCTTGAAGAACAGCGCAAGCGCCGACTCGCCGAAATGCAGTCGAACGCTCAGGACATGGAAACCACGCGCCGGCAACGTATCGCTGAAGTCACGGCCATCGAAGAGAAGCAGCGCGAGGAGGATGATAGGCGGCGGACTGACCGCGGTCAGTTCATGTCAGGCTTGCATCGGCAGCTGCAGGAGGATAGCTTGGATGATCGGATCCGGCGCAATCGGGGTGCGTTGGCGAAGGACGAGGATTGATTCCGGCTATGGGCTCTCATTGTATCCATTTACTGTACTATTCTACGGCAGTCTTGTTTGCACAGATTGGAATATCTATCTTATAGCCTAATTATTGTGACCTGTCGTGTTGTATTCGCTCATACTTTGTCTCTCGTCCATCACGGACTTAGATCGTCGTCTGTAAGGGCCGCCTGCTCGGGCATATGGTCTAGAGCGTTGTGAGGTATGTCAATTCTACAGGAGGTACAAAAGCCTCTCAAGATCGCTAGAACGATGTGCAAGTTACAAATACAAGCTAATGCCTGAATGGACTCCATCCAAAATCAACCTCACAACAGTAGAAGCTCCCCCGTGGCCGCTCCACCCGCCAGGTGCGGCTGATACGCCTGCTGCTGGCTTTGGTTAACGACATACTGCGTCTGCAGCGCACCGCCACCCCCAAATCCACCATCTTCACGCCCGCCTAAGTCGAGCGCTGCCATCTGTTGCGTCCCTACGGCGACGCTGTTGAAGTAGTTATCTGCTGCGTTGACGGCATCGCTTGGGTTTCCTGCTGCAGTTGTAGCGGACCCATTTGCTGCCGCTGCCGCTGCGGCAGTGGGCTGTGAAATGGTGTTCAACCCTGGAGCTGGTGCTGAGAGCTGCCAATCGTTTGAGCTGTAATCTTCAACCGATTTCTGGAGAGCCGGGCTATACTGCAGGCGACGGGCGCGGGCAGACCTAAACACCTGCTGCACGGGCTTGAGGTAGACGGTTGCGAGCGTTCCGACATTAAGGCAGAGTTCTTCCAGGGTTCGATTGTCGAGTTTCTCGCTTTCAGCGGAAATGGGCGGTTTCTGGCCCATGACCACTTGGCGGGCGGTCGTGGGGTCTGACGACAGAAGACGCCAGTACATATATCCTCTATCGCGGAGGTCTGGATCGTCCGTTTCCTCAGTGCACCATTTGAGAACTTGCGGGACGAGTTGTTGACCCTTAGTTGGACGCTGGATGAAGAGCTTGACGGTGGCGGTTAGGAGGGCGAGCTGCACTTCAACCGTCTCATCATGGAAAGTGGCGAGGTAGTCCTGCAGGAGATCGGCTGAGTTCTCAATGCGGTCTGCGTACTGGCCGATGATCCAGATGACTGCGGCCTTGGCTTCTGGTTCATCCAGGTCGTCAATGTTCTGGATGACTTGGCCGATGATGCTTTCATACTGGTTAGGGTACTTGCGGAAGATGTTCCGGATGACAACCGTTGCCTCTTGAACGATGTAGGGAATTTTAGCGTTTACCAAGTCCAAAAGACAGTCGATACACTGCTTAGCGGCGGACTCGATCTTGATGGCGAGTTTGCCAATAGCTCGGACGGCCTTGCGGACAAAGTGGACATCAATTTCCGTTGCATACCTAAAAATTAGCGATGATCATATCGGGGACGTGAAAGCTTACTCTCTCAGTTCTGCCAGCACAACTGAAATATTTTCCTTGGTCGTCAACATGAAAATCAACTCGAGCTTTGTCACCTTGACGTAAATGGGATCGTTGTAGTTGCAAAAAAAGACACGAATGTCGTTTCGCAAAACTTCCGGCCGTTTCTGTAGGATGAGGATTGCATTACGGAGGACAAGATATTGCACCTCGGGTGGTTTGGAGAGAAGCGTCACAAGAGGAGGTGACAACTTCTTGGACAGAGATGTGAGATGCCGTTCATCGGCAACATAGTTCATAAGATAGAGGATGACACGGATTGAGGTGAGCACGACGGCAGAGTTCTGGTGGGAGAGTCGGGGAGCGATACGTTCCGCTAGTAGGAGGGCTTCTGCGGAATCTTGTGGAACATAGGACATGAGGGCTTCAAGGATGTAAGACTGGCCCCATCTGCGTAGTGTTAGTAATAAACAGGTTACAGGTCAAACGTTGGGTTGCCGCACTCTGAGCAGTCTGGTAGAATGGATACCAGTTTGGACGCACTCGAATAGTCGATCGTCAGCGATATCGTTTCGCTCCGGCCCCAGATGTCAACTAAGGAAGCCAGCACGCTGGATACGACCGTTGGGTTCTCATCCTTCAACATTGCGTTCAGCCGATCGATCAGATCGGACGCCTCTACCATCTTCCTATCGTGCTCGTAGAGTTTGGCGACGCAAAAAGCAGCGGTTTTGCGCACGTAGGGATCCATATCCCCCATCAAGCTCTTGAGTGGTTGAACTGTGGCCTCCACATACTCTCGGACGTGAATGTACGCAATCGTTCGAAGCGCCAATGCGCGGACCAATGGGTTCGTCGCTTCCATATCCTATGGCCGTTAGCCTGACCCCAGTTAGACAGAAAGCGTACTTACATTGACCAATATCGGAAGGGCCTTGAGTGCAATTTCGGGCTTCATTCTCGAGTAGTTCACCAAGAACAGAAAGCACCTAGACAAGGGTCAATAACCCATTATTCGAAACTCCCGTCCAAACCTACATCTTCTTGATCTCCAAACTCGGCAAGTTCATACAGTCGATTATGTCCGGGAACAATGCAATCATGTCGTTGTTACTCATGGTCATGTTGGCGACAATCTTTTTCAGCGCGATCTTCTTGGCCGAGTAGTTCTTGTCTTTCTTGCCGCCGCTGTTCAGTTCTTGCCGGAGCTCGGCGACCTTGCCCTGCGGAGTGCGAACCCATTGTGGTGAGCTAGTGTGTAGATAGGGCGCAATAAACATAGGAACGGTAACGAATGTGTGCTGGGGTGATGGGTATGCAAGACGCACAGTACCGACGCCGCATTATAAGTGGAAAGCAAAGAAAGAGGGGTATCAAGACCAAGGAAAGAGCAAAGCTAGTTCGCGGACAAGGTCATGAGGCGACTGCCATGAGGGAGGGCAGCATCGCGCGACTAGAGGAGCCAATGCGACAGAAGTATAGGAATCCCACGTACCCTAGCGAACAGCTTTGCATCGCCCCCGCCAGAACTCATTGTGGCTTATATAGCTGCACGGCAGTAAAAAGGACAGGTCGTTTCGGTTCCTTCAAGAATACGGGATTTGCGTGGAATTCGCGTGGCTTCTTGGATCGTCGTATCACATAGAACGTGCTGGGACAAAGAAGGGTCCGGTATAGCGGGAGGGTTCGAGGGCGACTCCTTAGCTAGCACGATGCTTCGAGACGGTCCATGCCTTGGGTGGTGGTGACGGATTCAGACTGGAAGCCCAGGGGGTCAGCGTGGCACAAACGAGCGCAGATGCAGGCGGCGAACTCACCAAAGTCAAGCGATCCCTATCTGGCCTTCAATTGCGAGCGTGAAATAATTGAAATCATCTGGCGACACAGAATAGGAGTTCGAGGCCTGAGAATCAGGAGTGGACCGGGCACCGCCAACTCCGCGCCTCGAGTGGAGAATCTTTTGCGTCCTGATTTTCCAGGCGTTGATCCAACTTCGTCCTCCGCTGTCATCCCGCGAAGCTCCCTTGAGCTCTCTAGCACAGCACGCCCATCCTCCGTACAAGCTTCACTACAATGGCCACCTCGCAAGCTCTCCCTCCGCTTCCTCCCCCAAAATGGGTCGTTGATCTCCGTTCTCCGTTACCGCGTCCGTCAGCTTCGACTTCCAGCATCCCTGACCCGCCCGGCTTCTCGCGCAAGGCTGGCAAAGGCGTACGCACCCTGATCATCTCTACATCATCAGCGATCAATATGCTAACTCTACGTATAGCGATCTGAAAAATCCACCGCCCCTTCCGCCCCATCCAAACCTGCCGAAACCGACACGTTGAAGCTGAAGAAGGCCTGGGAAATCGCGCTCGCTCCGTCCAAGCAGATCCCCATGAACGCAATCATGATGTACATGTCCGGAAATAGTCTACAGATCTTCAGCATCATGATGGTTTTCATGCTGTTCAAGGGCCCGATTCAGGGCCTCATCAACACCAACAATGTGTTTGCCAAGTTTGAGTCGGAGACCTTGCGGGGCAAATTGCTTGGTGTGAAGGCCATGTATGTCCTGATGCAGTTTGTGCTGCTCGGTCTAGGGGTGTGGAAGGTCAATGCTATGGGGCTCTTGCCGTATGTTATTGCTCCCTTGCTCTTTCAACGGTTTGGCTTGCTAATATCTGATAGGACTACGAGGTCGGATTGGCTAGCTTGGGAATCGGAACGGCAACCGCTAGAAACAGTTCACTTTGCTTTTGGTTGATTGTATTACAGGGGTACAGGTGGAGTGCGAGCGTTTGTTTAAAATGGAGTATCGCATATGAACGGGATTTGAACACGGAAGTCGCCTCTAACATTGTGCCATTGTAAGAATATAATGTATCGTACACCGGCATACGTCTGACTCATCAATCTCGCTTCTGGAGCGCCTTGCGGCAGGCGTCGGCGAAGATCTGGCAAAACCGCCACACCTCCTCGTATGTGTTGTACAAGGGCGCGGGTGCAACCCTGATGACATCCGGTTTTCTCTCATCGATCACAACCGCTTGCTCTTCCAGTGTCTCGAGCACGCTATCCAGCAGACCAGGCAGCAGGCGCAAACTGAGCTGAGCGCCACGTTCTGATGGGTTCGAGGGTGTAATGATAGAGAAAGGCTTTTCAGATAGCCCATCAAGAGGGGTTTTCAGGAGGAGATGCTCGAGGTAGCCTGTGAGGCTGAGCGACTTTTGACGGATTTCAGCCATGGAGGTCCGGTTGAACAACTCTAGAGAGGCTGCAACCGCGTTGATGTCTAGGACGGAGGGATTGGACAATTGATACCCAGCGGCGCCGGCCTGGGGGACGAAATCTGGATGCGGTCAGCAAAACTTGCACGTACTCTGAGACTGGGCACATACGATTTTCCATCAGAAACCGAGTAGTTTTGTCTCCTCCCCACCAGCCAGAAAGCCGAGGGTGGAACGACTCCAGTTCCCCGTCGCCCTTGCTTGTCTTCACCTCCCCGTGTCTTTCATGCACAAATATTCCGGCCATCCCGCCTGGGCCGCTGTTGATGTACTTGTAGTTGCACCACGCAGCGAAGTCGACATTCCAATCGTGTAATTGCAAGTCGACGTTGCCCGCCGCGTGGGCACAGTCCCACCCAACCACGATGCCTCTAGACTGAGCGTGTGCAGTGATTTTCTTAATGTCAAAGTATTGGCCAGTATAATACTGAATGGCAGAGAGAAGAAGCACGGCCGTCCTGGAGGCATGCTCGTCAATAACCCGAAGAATATGGTCGGTATCGAGAATCGGATGTTCAGGGTCTAAGGGTTCAATCAGAACCATGGCATCCTTTGGCTGGAGGTTATGATGCCGAATCTGAGACTCAACAGCATACTAACAGACAAATGTTAGTTCAGTTTTGGCTTCAGTCAAGAAACCTACATGGTCACTTGGGAAAGCTTTCCCTTCGATGATAATCTTATATCTCTCCGCAGTTGGCCGATAGAAACTAGCCATGAGCAGATGCAAATTCGTTGTTAAGCTGCCCATGACAGCCACTTCGCTCTCCAGCGCTCCAACAACTGGAGCCATGAGTTTCGCGCCTGCTGAGTCGACGTCAACAAACGGAGGGAGCAGTTCATCTTCATGGTGAGTGAAATGCCCTGTGACGCCTTTTATAGCCCAAGTTCGCAGATAGTACTCAATGTACTTCTTGGTATTGCGAGGTTGGAGGCCTAGCGAGTTTCCACAGAGATAGATGCAGCGGGCATCCAAGCCATCAGAAACGGAGGCTGGCAGGGTCAGCAAAGGACTTGCAAGTAGACAAAACGGCACTCGCCTTCGGAAGGATCCAGTGTCTTCCTCTTGAGGTCCTTTGCGGAGGGTATAATGAACTCTTCTCGGAATTGACGCAGAGGATCTTGAGCGTCTAGCGATGCTGCATATTCTCTTGTGAAGGCCCGGATATCGTCCTTGTACGGAAGTGGCGGGCCGTTCTTGATCTGCTCGACGTGCAGCCTGGAACCCATCTTGGAGAACTTATGATAGGTATCAGGTTCCCTTGGAATGGAGCTATATTCTCAAAATCGAATCCTTACTATAGATATGAGTGTATGGAAGAATAAATACACTAATGACCCCGCGTATATTTCCGTACCGCACCCCGCCTCAGACAACCATACTTCGGAGCACACTCGGCGCTCGAAGTACTATGGTTACTGTAGCCACACGAGCCCTGATCTGTAGTTCCTACAGCGCTTATCATCCACAGGACAACCCCAAATTCAACAGCATGGCGCTGTTGAGGGAGGTTATACAAGCACAAGTACATTTATGTAGAGGTTAGTAATATGACTTCATCCGCGGGAAATTTATTCTGCCGCAATTTGCCGACCTCGGTGTGGCCAATCATGTCAGCGGGATTGCTCCTACTCAAATGCGAATTGTATGATTATAAAGCTTCAAGGTAGTCTCGTCGTTGCTCAACACCTTGGAATCGCCAGAGACTCACACCCCACAGCCCAATATGTCTCGTCCAGCATTATCATCTGTCGCCGGCCGGCTATGCCGTGCTCGCCCCGCCTTCTCTGCGATTCCCTCTCCCGTCCCATCTTCGAGTGCGACATTGAGCTTCTCCGCATCCTTTCGCCATGCTTCATACCAGGCACCGGCAGCCTCGACCCCAGTCAAGGCTTCGATATATGCCGTGCCGACACGGAGTACTAGGTCTCGATCGCTAAAGTCATGCCTGAACCGCACTCAGCCCCGTGCGGCGTTCTCATCAACCGCTACAACGTCCGCCGCTCAGGTTACGCAGAACCCAAGGACAGGTGAAGATGGGAATACACTTATGATTGGAATCTCGGAGCGAGCCGCAAATGTACGTTGCAGAAACCCCATGCGGCCTTTCGCTTTGCTGCTTTGTTGGTTGGCGCGCACTTGAGCGGGTGTGGCAATGGTACGCGTGTTATCCATTTGCCTCGAGGCGACATGATCATGTCAAATCAATCCCTCGGCATGGAAGTATACAAGCACCTGCGGCACACAACGTGTAATCCATAGCAAACAAGCACATACGACCACAG
>RHLP01000326.1:0-14847 GCA_003719405.1 Aspergillus incahuasiensis
CCTATTACCCGCCCAGCTACGCTGAGACCCTCGACGCCCACGGGCCGCTCTTCCCAGCCCTCCTCGAGAACCAGTCCTCACACCTCGAAACCCTGCTCTCACCCACCCGACGCGCCTGGGACACATCCATCGACCTCGAAGCCCGCAACCACAACACGCACACACCGCTCGAAGTCGCCATCCTCGCAAAATGCCCCGCGCGCATGACACGCAGCCTCCTCCGCGCCGGCGCAAACCCCTACCCGCGCCCCATCGGCCCCGTGCCCCTCCCAAGCGCCTTCCCAGACTACGACGGGTCGCTCCTCCGCTACGCCATCCGCCACCACTACCTCCTCATCGCAGACAGCCTGCTCACCGAGACAAACGGGCTGGTCAGCGTGAACGAAGGCGTGGGCGATACCTCACGGGCCGACAACACGCCCCTCGAAACAGCCATCCGCCACCGCAACCCCACCGACCTCGCCGCCCGCTTCCTGCTCCTCCGCGGCGCCGACCCAAACGCCCTCCTCCACGGCGCCCAGACAGCGCTCGGCCTCGCCGTCCGCGCCCCCCTGCGCTTCGGGTCCGACGCGCACCGCCGCAACGCCGCCTGGCTGCTCCTGCACTTTGGCGCGGACGTCAACCGCCCGCCCGGCAACCCGCCCGTGCGCGCGGCCATCAGCTCGACCTTCCACATCCCGCAGACGATCGACCTGCTCCTGGCCCAGCGCGGCCTTGACGTGAACTACACCGGGATGGCGGCGGCGCTGGGCGCCGAGTTCGGCGAGTGCACGGCGCTTGTGGATGCGATCATCCAGCGGGAGTATGAGGTTGCCGAGCGGATTCTGCAGGCGCGGCCGGACCTGGACATTAACAAGGGTCTGCCCCTGCCGATGGTTATACGGAAACGCCAGATCAAGCTGGCGCGTGCGATTTTGGCCACTGCAGCCAGGAGGCTGAGTGCGGAGTCGTATCGGCAGGCGCTGCGAGAGGCGATTGCGATGCGCGGGCTGGCGGCTAATGCGATGGTGTATTTGATGGTCAGGAATTGGGTTGCTGCCGGGACGTATGGTGATTTGAGGGCGGAGTTGCTGGGCTTGAAGGAGGTTGCGGCTGAGGCGGGGAATAAGGTTGCGCAGGGGTATCTCAAGATCTGGATTTGGAGGGTCGAGTGGGCGGAGAGGTAGCTGGTCTATCTTTTGTTGATGCATATAAGTTGGGTTGTTGAACTGCCATGTGTATATAGTAGTAGCTTGCCTGTCCAAGTTTATAGACATTGTTTATATCTGTGACAAGTGGATATATCTACAGCAGCATCGCGCCGTATAAGACTGTATTTTACCTAATCTCTCCACCTGCAAACCCGATGTTCTATGTTGACATCGCCTTACTGATTATCTCGAATTGTTTCAAAGAAGGCAACGATCGAGTCCGCGGTGAAGTTCCTGACAGTGAGCAAAGACGCAGTTAGGGCTGTGCTGAAACACCGTGAGCACTATTTTAGGGCTTTACAATGACACGCCGGCGGTCCTGGAACCAGCGTTTTGCTGTTCAAAGGGAAGCTATTCCCGTCCTATCTGCAATAAGGGGGTTGCTATATCAGATCACACACTGAAAGAGACCGTTTTACACAAAGACGGACCTGCGACGAACAATGTCGACCAGCTATCATCCCCCGTTTCGTACTCGGTTTGATATCTCTAGCTCGTGACTCTCTGCGGATATAGTCAATGCTACGTCCTCGTCTCGTACCTACAATCCCTTCTCGCTGCTAACTTGTACCATACCACCCATTGCTCCAGCTCCAACACACAACCATGGCATCCGAACACCCCCGCCCAAGCACAGGGTACAGCCCAGCAACACACCCCCAACCCCCCATCTTCGCCGCCATCCGCGACAACGCAACCGACACCTTCACCACGCTCCTCTCCTTCCTCGCCCTCCAAGACACAGACCTCAACCTCATCACAGACGCAACCACCTGCACGCCCCTCGAAGCCGCCGTACTCCACGACCGCAGCGAGATGGTAACCGCCCTGCTAGCCGCAGGCGCCCGGCCCCGCGCCCACTCCGCCACGCCAGCCCTCGCACAAGCAGACGGCTCCCTCCTCAAATACACAGCCATCCACAACCTGCCATACACAGCACAGGCCCTGCTCGCCGGCATCTCCAGCTCCAACCCCGCCGCCGCCACCGCCGCCGCCAACGAAACCGATCTATCCCCGTACATGGAATACCCAACGCCCCTATCTGCAGCAGTCCTCTGGAACCGGCAGGCCATGATAAGCCTGCTGCTCGCGCACGGCGCCAACCCAAACACACTCCTGCCCAAGAAAGCCACCGCGCTCGGGCTCCTAGTCTCCAAGCCAATCCTCTCAGGGCACGGGGGCGACCGGCCCCGCGCGGAAACCGCCGCGCTGCTCCTCCAGCACGGGGCCGACATCAACGCGCCGACCTCGAACCCGCCCATCCGCGCCCTGATCGCCGCGCCGTGGCATCTCCCGCGCGTGCTAACCCTCCTGCTGGACCAGGCCAATCTAGACGTGAACTACACGGCGATGGAAGCGGAGGCGGACTGGAACTCAGACAGCGACAGCGACGGCGCGGCGCACCGCGACAGCGCGACGAGCACGGCGCTCTCCGACGCACTCGCGCACCGCTGCTGGGCGTATGCGGCGCTGATCCTGGAGAAGCGGGCGGATGTTAGTGTGAACAAGGGGGATCCGCTGGCTCTGGCGATTCGGCATGGGCGGATTGAGCTTGCAAGGAGCTTGTTGGAGACGGGGCGGTTGGATGCGGATTCGTATAAGCGGGCGCTGGAGGAGGCGGTTCGGCGGAAGGGGTTGGCGGCGAATGCGATGATTCATTCTCTAGTTAGGGGGTTGGTTGGCGGCGTCAAGGACCAGGGGTGGAATGTGGATTTGGCGGAGGACTTGGTGGCCCTCAGGGATCTTGCTGGGACGGTGAGGAATCGGGTTGCGAAGACGTATTTGAATATTTGGGTTTGGAGGGTGGCGAGCTGACTGACTCACTAACTAGTCTATGGATGGTTATGCTTTGCCTTGGGATAGGTGTTTTGTTCTGTATATAAAATTGCTTTGGTTGTCTAATTCTACCGCGGCGCTAGCTGTATATCGTGCGTTGAAGTTAGGGCTACCTTTTCCTCCGACTGAGCTAGATATATAAATAACTGTAGACAGAGAAAACGTGCAGGCTACAATGTTCCCCAGTATACTAACTGCTTGCCATGATCTCTTGAACGTTGCAATGATAACTACAGCCTGCCCTGCGCCCTGTGGGTGTTTAACAGCGAGACGGGACTACCTTGACGCACGCGTTACCTACTGAGGGAAAGGCTACAGGAGCTACGACCACTACCTTTCTATAGAGGTATGTGGACAATCCCGCCTGAAGCCGCGCGGCCTGGGTAAGCGAGGTGAGTCGGGAGGGTGAGCGAGGGGGCTGTGAAGGGTGGGTGTCCTTGCATCCTATCTCTTGACCAAGATACGTACGTCTGGTTGACCAACAGCAAGCTTGGGGTAGCAACCAGTGCAAGCCTTAGCCTGCTCAGCGTTCATTGCCAGGCCAGCATTCTTGTCTCGATGAGATCCGGTGCCCCGCCCGCTTGGATGACGCCAGGGTCACCTCTTCAGCCTCTTTTTTTTCCACAAACGAACAACTCACTTGACGTCACGATAGCCAAGGTCCCGGAGATGATAAATAAGGCTGTTGCTCCTAGTTTCAGGTTGGTTGCTTATGCTATTTGCAGCTACGATATTTAGGGACGCGAGAAACAACCACAGGAGGTACATATCCAGCTGTGATGGGATGCACCGTTACACTCACAAACCTAATCGTGTTCATTGACGCAGGCGGCACGGAAGAAAAGTTCTGCCATTGACAAACAAAATCCAGAACAAATTGGATCTGTTTCACGGCCACGACCACTACGTCGATGAAGACCAGGACCAAGGCTAAATATTTCTCGCAACGAAGCCCCAACGAAGAAACTCCGTAATCTATCCAACCTAGCAGACCCGACGCCTTCTTCAGCGCTACCCAGCTCCAGGCACTACGCTAGTTTCAATTTTCAACTCGACAGAACATTCGCATATGACATATCACTTGAGGGTACATAACCTAAACATTAAAAACGACCACAACCTTATTTCAACCCCTGAAGAAACTCCTCCACCACGCGCTTAACCTCAGCAGGAGCCTCGGTGGGCGGGAAATGACACACCTTCGGCAGGGCCTTCAAAGTACAAGCCGGCAACTCCGCCAGCATCGGCTTAACCGCAACATCAATAGGGCCGGCGAAATCCTCCTCATCCTGCACAATGACCGTCGGAACCGTGATCTGCGCGTAGCGGCCCTTCATCTCGAACCCGTAAAGCGCCGCGGCGTTGCTCCGGCGGACATGGGCGGGCCACTTGGCGGCTTCATGCGCGATGTCCTCGGCCAGCCTCATGTTGGTGTAGAACGCGACGCACTTGGAGGGGATGTCGGCGCCGTCGTAGAGGGCTTCCATCGGCAGGAACTCCGCGATGTTCAGCCCGTCGTAGTAGGTGGCCGTGTAGACGATGCCGGAGACGTTGTGCGGGTGGGCGAGGTAGTAGGCGCTCGCGATGTTGCCGCCCATCGAGTGCGTGATGAGGGTTGCGGGCTCGGTGGCAAGCCCCGCGGCCTGGATCACGGTGTGCAGGTCTTCGCTGGATCGCGGCACGCTGTAGGAGGCCGGGCTTTCGGGCTTGGACGAGCGGCCGTAGCCGCGCGAGTCGAAGGTGAGAGTGCGATAGCCGGAGCCGAGTTCGGAGATCAGCGGCTGCCAGAGATCTGAGATGCCGAAGTAGCCTGAGATGCAGATGAGCAGGGGGCCGGAAGTCCCGTGGACGCGGTAGTAGATTTCCTGGCCGTCGTTGGTCTTGGCGAAAGGCATTTTGGAGGTTAATATCGGTAAGGCAGAGAGAAAAGTGGTTTCGTTGGATGACTGTGGCTACCCTAGGTAGGCTAATAAGTAGGTCAGTTCGGAGACTCCCGAGATGCGGTCCGACGGCATCCCACCAGGTGCATTGCTAAGCGTATGCTTATGGATCCTATGATGTCGATCTACCAGAACCAAGGCGACCCACCCGACGTTGTGAGCCATTTACAGTACGAAACGGCACATCATTCTTACGGTTCCAGTGCAAAGCCGAGACTTGATTTGGTTAAGAAAAGGAACCGGAGACAACTGGACCGAGCACGTCGAAACTGCGGATCGACCGAGAAGTATGTCATCTCGGGCCCGTAGGAGAATCGGACCGCAGTAGTCGGCGCAGGCTTCGATGCCCAACGTGAGGTGGATATTCTACTATTTGGTCATGGATGGTACAGAACATAATCCATCTTTGGCCGCTCTCGGGCCCTCGGTCCGCATCCACGTCCCGAGCACAGGGTAGAGAACGCAGCAGGATTAGTACAACTTGGAGTTCCTAGTTTATATAGAGTTCAGCTATCATCGGCACGGAAGGTGTTATGCGTTAGTGTTGTCTCTGATAATCCACCTCTCTCACCTTCTCTTTGCTCGAATTACGCTTATCCACAGACCGAATCGACTCGGCCCTCGCAAAACCCTTGCCAAGGCATTCAAATCGAGGTGCGTCCCACCCAAGGTGGCTTCGCCTATCAACTGGCTTGTATCTTGCTCGAATTACTGTGTACCAATGGAGGCGAAGAAGATTGCAAGTCCTCCCGCCGGGGATTTACCACTATACCAACCACGGGGACGCGCAATAGGCGTCGGATTCAACTGTGTATCGGTTGAAGCCCACAGTGGAAGCCAGCGCACTGTGCCTGACCTGCCCCGGATTCTTTCAAACATCGTCGGTACCCCATACCAGCTGTTGCGCGATGTGCTGGCCAAGAGACCGTGCCCCAGACGCAATATCATCCAAGACGTGTCGGGCCTGGTACCCCCCGGCGAGACAATGCTGGTGCTGGGTCGCCCGGGGTCAGGCTGCACCACCCTCCTGAAGGTCCTCGCCCGCAACTGGGACTCCTTCCTGGCGGTCAATGGGGATATGCACTACTCGGGGATGCGGGCACAAGAGCTACCCGCCGAGCTGAAGTCCCAAATCGTCTACTGCTCCGAGGATGACACGCATTTCCCGACACTCTCTGTCAAAGACACAATAGACTTTGCGATGAAGCAGCATCGTGCTGCAGACCCCGACTTGAGCGCCCAGCCCTTCTCCGCCGAACACGCCCAGCGACTATTAACATCTCTGGGCATCCCTCACACGGCAAAGACGATCGTGGGCGACTCCTTCACTCGGGGTATATCGGGCGGAGAACGGCGCCGTGTCTCTCTGGCCGAGGTCCTGGCAGTGAACCCAGTTGTTGCGTGCTGGGATAACCCCATTCGAGGTCTTGATAGCTCGTCGGCGCTGGCTTTCCTGCAGCTGCTGAAGCAAATGTCCGTGGCGACGGGGATGGCCAACGTGGTCACGCTGTATCAAGCTTCCGAAAGCATGTACCAAGAGTGCTTTGATCGTGTTTTGGTCATGTACGACGGCCATATGATCTTTTCCGGCCGAGCAGAAGTGGCAAAGCAGTACTTTGAAGCGCTGGACTTCTACTGCCCCGAGCGCCAGACAACTCCCGAGTTTCTTACTACCGTTACCTCGCCTGCTGAGCGGCAGATTCGACCGGATTACCGCGGGCCGCTTTATCTCGACGCAGGGTCTCTTGCCCATGCTTTCCGGCAGAGTGAGCACTACCAGCAGCTGCAGGCGGATCTGCAGCAGTACACGGCACAGTCACAATCCCACCCCGAGCGCCTCCAGAAGTTCGACAAGGCCGCGCCGCCAGTTCACTCCAAGATGTCGCTCAAGCAGTTTACCGGGCCCTCTCCGCTATGGAAACAGATTGCGTCAGGAACTGAGAGGTACTTCCGGTTGTTCTGGGGCGATCGCAACACATTCTACACAGTCCTTGCACTCTGCACTGTCAACGCCCTTATTGCCGGGTCGGGCTTTTACGCTGCCCCAAAGACTGCATCCGGGTCCTTCGAGCGAAGCGGCGCCGCTTTCTTCGCGGCCACTTATTTCTGCATGACTGCTCTGACAGAGGTTGTCAAGACCGTGAACGCCCGCGCGATTCTGCTGAAGCAGCACTCGATGGGCCTCATCAGCCCGGCCGCGTACGCCATCATCCTGACAATCGCCGACATCCCCTCCGCGCTGATCCAATCAATCATGTTCTCCGTCTGCTATTACTTCCTGATCGGGCTCACCCTCAGCGCGTCCCAGTTCTTCATTTTCCTCCTGCTTGTGTTTACGCATTTCTCCGCCATCTCCAGCATGTTCCGGATGCTGGGAGCCTGGGCGCCGAATGTAAGCATTGCCCGACTGCTGGCGGGGTGCGCTATGCCAGTAGCCTGCGTGTACGCCGGATATGCGCCGCCAGTGCCGACCATGCATCGCTGGGGATCATGGATCCGGCGCATCACGCCGACTCCGTACGCGGTGGAGGCCATGGTCTCCAACGAGTTTTACAACATCGACCTGCACTGCACCGACTCCCAGCGCATTCCGAACGGGCCGGGCTACGGCGATATCCGCTACCAGGCTTGTCCCATGCAAGGGGCGCAGCAGGGGTCCGCGCTGGTGAATGGCGCCGTGTACGCGGAGGGCATGTATGGCTTCACCCACAGCCATCTCTGGCGGGACTTCGGCATCCTCCTCGTCATGTAGTTCCTGTATGCGCTCCTCGGTGCCGTGGGGCTTACGCTGACGACGCGCGATAGCAGCAACGCCACTGGCCCGGTGTTCAAGCGCAACGCCGCCAGGTCGTCAGGCGAGCCAGCAGGAACCGCGAAGGCCGATGACCTTGAGAAGCAATTGGCGCGCGCCCCGCCCGTGCTGCACGATGACTCGCCCTCGCCCGGTGCAAGCACTCCAATGAGTATGAGCCTCTCGGACGCCTCGACGACCGATGCGAGGATTCCGCCTCAGCCACTTGGTGCGTCAAAGTCCGCCGCCGTCGAAGGCAGCGCCCCGAGCGAGCCAAAAGTGGCTTTCACTTTCAGCCACCTGAACTACTGGGTTACCGTGGGCAGCGAGGAGCGCCAGCTGCTCTGCGATGTGTCGGGGTATGTGCGGCCGGGCCAGTTGACTGCGCTCATGGGGGCGTCGGGTGCCGGGAAAACAACGCTATTGGACAATCTTGCGCAGCGCAAAGCAGAGGGACGACTGGAGGGCGATATCCTGCTAAATGGCTCTGCCCTCGATACCTCCTTTGCGCGGTCGTGTGGGTTCTGCATGCAGCAGGACATCCATGAATGGACGGCCACGGTGCGGGAAGCGCTGCAGTTTTCGGCGCACATGCGCCAGCCCGCGCACGTCCCTGAGCATGGGAAGATGGCGTATGTTGAGAAGGTGATTGCTTTGCTTGAGCTCGGGGATATTGCAGATGCTTTGGTTGGCACCACTGGGGATGGTCATTTGAATGTTGAAGAGCGCAAGCGCGTCACGATTGCAGTGGAGTTGGCTGCCAGGCCGTCGACGCTGCTGTTTCTGGATGAGGTATGTTTTTCAGAATCCGCTTCTGGCCTTCATTGTTTGAAAGTTTTAGAATGCTTGCTGATTGCACTTCCTTTCGCCTGCAGCCTACGTCTGGGCTGGATAGTCCTGCCACGTATTCCATCGTCTCTTTTCTCCGCAAGATCGCCGCACAGGGCGTCCCCATCGTGTGTACTATCCATCAGCCCTCGGGAATGCTGTTCGAGATGTTTGATCATGTCATGCTGCTGGCCCCGGGAGGAAAGACAGTGTACTTCGGGGAGACGGGCCAAAATGCCTCGATTGTTACCGATTACTTTGCGCGCCACGGTGCCGTGATGGACGCCGACGACAACCCGGCCGAGTTCATCATCTCCACGGTAGTGTCCAAGGACAAGGACAGCCAGGACTGGCCAGAACTCTGGAACCAGTCTTCGGAGTGTGCCATGCTCCAGGAGAAGATCAAGGCCATCAATCAGGTCCCCAGCAGCACCACCCACCCAGCGACGCAAGATGCCCGCCGCCAGTACGCCCTAGGGCTCCCCGCCCAGATCGCAGCCCTCACGCGCCGCCATTGGATCGCAGTCTGGCGAGACGGCCAGTACAACTTCAGCCGGCTCGCCAAGTCCATCTTCATGCAGCTGTTCATCGCCTTCACCTTCATCCACATCAAGCACACCAGCGCCGGCCTGCAGAACCACATGCTCGGCATCCTCCTCTCCAGCTGGGTGGTGGTCGCCATCTCCGCGGACGTGCAGGCCATCTGGTACGAGAAATGGTCCATCTTCGAAGCCCGCGAGCGCAACGGCATCTACGACTGGAAGGCCCTCCTTTCCGCCCTCTGGCTGGTCGAGATCCCCTGGCATCTAGCCATCTACAGCCTCATCTTCCTCTGCTCCTACTGGACCTTCGGCTTCGCCAGCACCGCCAGCGCCGCGGGCTTCGTGTACTTCATGACGCTGCTCTTTGGCTTGTTCGGCCTAGGCATCACCTACCTGACCGCCGCGCTCTTCCCTAACAGCACCATGTCCGGCTACGCCATCTCCCTGGTCTGGGTGACGCTGCTGATGTTCTCGGGCGCCGCCAATCCGCGCTCCGCGCTGAACGACTTTTACCGTCCCTGGCTGTGGTGGGCGAACCCGCTCACCTACTACTTCGAGGCTACCGTCTCAACTGTCTTGCACGATGTGACTGTCTCCTGCGCCCCGGAGGATTTGGCTGTCTTTGATCCTCCGCCTGGACAATCCTGTCTGCAGTATGCGGGCGCCTATATCCGCAGCAGCCCGGGGTATCTGATCAATCCGAACGACGTGTCCGGCTGCAGCTACTGTCCGTACTCGGTGGGGGACGACTTTGCCAAATCGCTGCATTACTTCTATTCCGAGCGCTGGAGAGATTGGGCGGTGTTTTTGGGGTTCTGTATTACAAACGCTATTCTTACGTTCGTTGTTGTGTGGATCTTGCGTGTCAAGCTGCGTCTGCACAAGTGATTTCGGGGCCATGCTGTCCTTGATCATCTCTTCTTTTGAGGCCTTTGGATTCAAAGAGGACTAGCCTCCCTGCTTGCATCCCGAGGCACAACAGTGCTCCTCTAGCAAGATTCCTTTGTAGTAGGGTAATATAGTGTGACCATTTAATCTATCTTAATATGCATGAATACCACTAGTCTAACAGCTTTGGATCCGAGCCTGGATGTCATACCCACTGGGTTTGATCTCTAACTGCTTCATGTATATATGCATCATACGAATCACGGAATTGGTATACTATCTAGGAGAGGTAGAGAAACTGGGCAATTATGGACAATGAACAGATTATTGAGACAATTTCATTACTCCCCGGCATCTGCACATTCACTTGAAGCTGAAGATCATCAAGTGGATGCAGGGGGTCTGTTTTCCTTCTCGGTCGGATGCGAGCGGAGTCTCTCCCATCCGAGTTTCCATCCGAGTTTCCATGAGTTTCAGTCCCCACTGACGTTGAGACTTTAGACCAGCCCTGGTCCCCAAGATTCGCAGTTTCTCGGCGACATTCGCACTCGGTCCGCCTCTCCGAGTTTCCCGTGGTCACCGACGTTCCAGACCAGCGCTGGTTCACAACCGCACCACGATTTTACCCACCCATCTCGATATAAAATCCTCCCTCTCGGCTGAGCCCTTACACATCCCTCCAAGTCTCCAAATCATCCACTGGTTCCCTGTATTATTCTTCAATAATCATAATGTCGGCTGGAACTCGTTACCCCGCGCGCACTCGGACGGAGATGCCCACCGAGGAAGAAAAGGCAACCCACGACTACATCAAAGAGACCCTTCTCATGGGCGTCGGCGAAGAAAACAAACAGGTAAGAGTCTTCCCCAGCCATGCAAATCCATTGCATTACCTTATGAGGATTTAAACCAACGGCACCAAACAGGTTTTCCTGAGCCCCGAAGACAAACTCCTCGGCCACTTTTCCGCATACACTTACTCTCCGGCTTTCGGAAAGGCAATCTTCGATGTCGTCCGGGCCTCCGCAACCCTCCCCCTGAAGCCTAGCGTCAGGGAGACGGTCATCCTTTCAACCGCCGGCATGTTTGGCGCTCAGTACCCCTCGTATGTGCACACTCCGATGGCCAAGGCTACTGCTCTCACGCAGACGCAAATTGAGATCCTGCGCCGCGGGGAAAAGCCAGCGGACCTTGGCGACGAGGAGGCTGTTGCGTTTGACGTCGTCAAGGCGCTGCAGGTCACGCGGGGCCCTCTGTCTGATGAACTGTTCGACAAGTGTGCGGCGTTGCTGGGCAAGGAATCTACGAACATTCCACTGTGTTTGAAGTCAATTACGTAGTTGTAATGTCGAAAGATACTACGGCTTGAGAGGTCGGGTCCGCCGAGGGCCCAGAATTTGGTAGTTATGCCGATCCTGTTACGAGGCCTACTCTCGCAACTGAAAGGCAGGGTTGTATTGAATCCACATCTAGCCGTATCCAGAAGTCCCCAGGCGTACATGAAAAGATCGTAAAATACGTTTTCCTTTTTGTTTTCCCCCTATGCGTTCGGATGACAACCGGCGGTGCCTGACTATCCGCCCTACGCTGACAGATGTGCAAACCCAACCTGCTATATAAATCCAGTGACTGATGTTGGTACTTTATAGTTCCATCGTCTCTTCTCACTGTCATCCCTTGACACCTGCTAAGAATCTTCAAAAGCAAGTTTAGAAAGGCTTAAGAAGTAAGAATACTAAGATGAACCCTGAAGGGGCCGGACAGCATGTCTTGCTCACAGGCGCAAACGGCTTTGTCGCCTCGCATATCCTCGCTACCCTGATAGAAGTATGTCATACCCAAGCAACTCAGCCTTACAGCTCGGCTGACTATAAGACAGCGTGGATACGCCGTCACCGCCACGGTGCGTTCTCAGAGCAAGGCCGACGCCATTATCCAAACCTGGCCCGCGTGGAAGGACAAAGTCGGATTCGCACTTGTGCCTGACTTGACTTCACCAGACGCGTTTGACGCCGTTTTCCAGACCGCGAAAGCGCCATTTACCTATATCATCCACACTGCATCGCCCGTGAAGTTTGTGGTGGACGATATCCGGAAAGACATTGTTGAGCCTGCAGTGGCTGGGTGAGTGTGACCCCGTCCGATAGCGAAAGTGTGGTGATTAATCCAGTCTGCAGAACGACCCAGCTTCTCAAGAGTGCACACAGACACGGAGGACAAACGATAAAGCAAGTCGTCTTGCTCGGAAGCGCCGCCGCAGTGCTGAACCCCCTTGAGTATGTAAGCGGTAAGCGGACCCGTCCGTACTCTGAAGAGGATTGGAATCCGGTGCGTCACCACGTCATATCCCCAAGCAAGCAAAGGGATCTCTATCTGATAATCTGCATTACAGGTTACCGTTGAACAAGCCGTGGAGCTGAACGACGACGTTCTGGGATACTGTGTTGCCAAGACCCAAGCCGAGTTCCACGCTTGGGACTTCATCAAGACCGAACGGCCTTCCTTTGATCTAGTGGTGACGAACCCTAGTGTCATCACCGGTCCGATGCTCCACCCCATCAGCGGTCCCGAGTCCGTCAACGAGACCAACCAATTCGTCGTCGGAAGCCTTATCGACCAGATGGAGACCAAGGTCGAGGACGTGCGGTTTCCATTCCTCGCCCATGTACGTCCCTTGGAGTTTCCCCCTTCGCTTCACTTCACACTGTCCATTTGCCAGTCCGGCGGGCCCTTGACGCTGACATGTCTTAGGTGGATGTCCGTGATGTTGCCCGAATCCACGTTGATCTTCTAGTGAATCCTGCTGCACGGGGCCAGCGGATCCTTCTCGTTGCGCAGCTCATGACGCCCCAGTTGGTCGTGAACGCCGTGCGAAAATACTTCCCTGCTCTGCGGGACAGGGTGCAGGAGGGCACACCTTCGCGTATACTGCCGGGAGATACGCAGCCGACCGGTTGGGACACGCGACGGAGTCTGGAAATCTTATCTCAGGGACAACAGAGACAGGGCGAGTTTATTTCGTTTGAGCACAGCGTCAGGGATACTGTTCAGTCGATGATCGACCATAACCTGCTCTAACCGTCTTGGCTACGTATGCGCTGGTTGAGACGGGTTGTTATCCATTCTCGCTCTTTCGTATGTATGTGCAGAGATGAAGTCGAACTGCGTATGAATTCTGGTTCCGTCGTATGCCAGACTGGCCTATCTAGTCCAAGCAATTCAGGAAGGTTAAAGATGATATCTATATGGATGTTGAAAGAATGAGTCCTGATGATATTCCCCCGTAATAGACCAGGCCATCGAATCCCAATGTCCTTCTGAAGCTGGCGTACTATCTGGGGTGGATGTCCTGATGAGCCAAACTATTTACCAATATAGATCTGGTTCTGGTGAAATGCATTATGCAGAACCCAAAGAGCACTGGAAGTGACGTAAAGGCCAAGGTTGCAGGAAAAGCTTAAGGTTCCCTAGATCTGGACCCAAGGCTCTTCCAATGACGCTATTACAGTGTGTCCGTATATTAAAGATGGTGCCGTGAAAAGACACCACCATCGAGTAAATTCGATTTCCATGCTAGACATCTTGATAGAATTACGGAGAAGGTACCTCCCTGCAGAGGGAAGACACCCCTTTCAGAATAAAGAGATCTTTCCAAAATACATCAGGGCCGCCAAGTAAATCTAATTCTTCCTGCTCATCGACCACGAAGTTTTCCATTGCAGAGACTTTATCAGTCTGAAATTGGGTGAGGGAAGCTGCCCAGGCTCTCTATCTTTCAGTCGTTGCAAGGCAGCCAACGAAATGTGCTTGCATCCTTCCCGGTAACGCAAGGTCCAATGACCTGATGTGGATGCTGGTGCCTGATATGTGATCATCTCTGAGGGATCTCGTTGTTAGCGCGCAGGTAATGCAAGGCATTTGTATGCCTTTTCGATGGAGGACAAGTTCAGCTTATCTGGATAGGGAAGCCTCTCATCCAAAAGTTAACCGCGACGACCAGTACCATGGACCATGAGTACCTGGAAGAAGGGTGGTACATTGACGATAGGTCATCTATGTCAACGTCCCCAAAGAAGCCACATTCAAGCTTTGAAGCTTCCCTAGATGCCACTATACTGGGCAGCCCGCAAAGGTACCCTAAGCATGGGGTGCTTTATGCACTCTCAGTACATATTCTGTAGAGAATGCCCGAGATCCGACACTAAAAGAACTGGAGGCCGCGGATCAGAAAGTCCAAAATATGAGCATCAAGCCAGGAGCCCCGGGATGGCGCTGGTACGTTTTTGGCTGGTAGTCCTCCCTACCTAGATAGGCCCTCTCGTTCACTCCCACCAAGTCCCCATCAGTATTTCTCGATGCGACGTGTGATTCCTTGGTACCCTCCCTGTCCAGTCCGTCCGAAACCATTGTGTGTTGGGGGACTATTTTCACACGAAACAATGCTATCTGTCGATACTTGTTCTTTGTCCCTTGTATCAACAACGCTTTAACCCCATGAAGTGGTTTCGATATATGAGGTTCATGCTGTTCGAGATTTAAATAGACAGCACAATGAGCTCTGTTACTCGAGATGGTTTCATCCACGCACAGGCTCAATATAAAATGCATAGGGTTCGACACCGCGAGGATGGCCATCCATCCATGCCGATGATCAGCAACTAATATCATCCCACCTATCTACCATCGCTTAGGACACCATCACTACCCCTGAAGGTTTCCTCACTATGAGCGACCACGATGAAGCCATGAGCGACCGCGGCAACACCCCGCCCCCAGGCTACCGCGAAGCCCTACACGACGCACCGCCGCCCTTCCCCCTGGTCTTTGAGGGG
>RHLP01000327.1:0-21849 GCA_003719405.1 Aspergillus incahuasiensis
GGTGGGGGGGGTGCGGTTTTTGCGCGTCTTGCATTAGAAGAACGAAGGCCTTGCATTCGAACTCGCCTCGCTCGCTGTCCATAGCTTGGGATTTATTACAGGCTGCCCATACCAGTACTATGTCCACTGAGTTTACTATTGTGCGTTCTAATGTTCTCGGTGAACTGACATGCAGGCAATTCGACTTCCCGAGGGTGAAAAAGACAGCCCTATAGGCGCAACAACGTGGTACAGTCCAGGGCAAAGTTCCGAGTCATCAGCATCACACTCCAGCTACAGTATGATTGCCCGCTCCTTAAGGTTGGCTAGCAACGGCCGACCAACCAGATCATTATCCCCTTTGGCCTAGCTAGAGACTCCTTCCGGGCGGCGTTAACAATATCTAGAGCCTAAGCCAACCGATCGTCAATCCTGTGAGTTGATGCTGACGTGTGCGTCGTAGCTATCTTCGAGCCCTAAATCCTGCTATACTTCGTGAGCAAGGGGGTATATATACATACCTAGGTACATTTCAAGGCCCGTCCTCTCGTCTCGTTTCTAGAAGGCTACTCAACGAATTCCAGCTACAAAACAAAAGAAATGGTAGATTCATCCCCAACGCCCTTCAAAGTCCTCATCGCCGGCGCATTCCGACAACCTACGCCGCCCTCTTCACCCGCAGCGCCGGCAACATCCCGATCAAAGAATTCTTCCTGTACGTACCGCCAACCCCGCCCCCCTCTGTACCAGCGCTCATACAGTACGCCAAGCGCGCGGGCACCGAATACATAGCATTCTAAGCTCATATGGTGTGCAGTTTGTCCCGGGGGGCTCATCGCGCGTCATCACGGGGCTTATGAGGATGTGATCCGGGATGCAGGGGGGGTTGAGGTATACGTTTCTCAGGCCCGGGATGTTCGCGAGCAACGCGGTGAATTTCTTTGTGCCTATGATAAAGAAGGAGCAGACCGGGGATGGGGGGCAAGTTGACGGGAAGAAGAGCAAAGAGCAAGTCGGTGCTGCCGCTGCCGTACCCCGATTTGCGGTGTACGCCTGTGGCGGAGAGGGATTTTGCGGCTGTTGCGGCGATTGCTTTGACGAGGGTTAGTGAGGATGAGAGGCCGGCGAAACTCGCTGGTGTGCTGTCTAAGCCGATGACGTGGGGTTTTATGATTATGAATTGGTGGCGAAATTGCGATGGGATTTCTGAGTTGGATCTCAAGGTTGGAGGCGCGGAGAGGATTACGGGGGCTAGGGGGTTTGGGTTCCAGTAGTGGGTTGACGAGCATAGGGAGGCGTTTTTGCAGTTTGAAATGGTGATACTGAGTTTCGAAAGCCAGAGGCGCGGGTGGGAAAACAGTTGAAACAATGCGGTAATAATATTCATCGAATGGCTACCTAGGTCTAAGCGACAAATGCATAAGGGTACCTAATATGTGCGCGTCTACTTGCGCGCCTCAATGCTAGCTTTGATGGCTGCGAGATGTTAGATGATTTCATGCATATACCCATTGTGGGTAAGAGGGCTTACCGTCACAGGATGTCTTTGCATCTCCGAAAAGCATTCTAGTTCCGGGCATGTAGAACATCGGGTTTGGGACGTCGGCTGTCGCCGTTAGCATCTGCACCATTGATTTGAGTCCAGAAGAAGAGAACCTACCGTATCCGCTGGACATGCCGCGCTTCATCACGATGACCTCCTTACTCTTCCACGCCTGCAGCACGGGCATACCGGAAATAGCCGAGTCGGGCTCCAAGGCAATAGGATTGACGGTGTCGTTGGCCCCAATGACTAGGGTCACGTCGGTGTCCGCGAAGTCGTCGTTGATTTCGTCCATTTCCAATACAACTGCAATAATTAGTGGGCGAGCACGTGTGGGGTAATCAAATACTCACTATCGTAGGGAACTGAAGCCTCGGCCAGCAGGACATTACATTGGCCTGGCATACGACCAGCGACAGGGTGGATGGCAAACCGCACCTTGACGCCCTTGGCACGTAGCATGTGCGTTATCTCAGCAAGGGCATACTGCGCCTTTGCGACGGCCATGCCGTATCCAACGACCTACATATATGAGCAGAGGTCTTTGACCATAGAGGTCAACTCACAATGATGACGCTTTCAGCATTCGCTAAAGAGTCCACTGTCTCCTCAACACTGGTCTGAGTAACTTTACCCTCGATCTTCTTCTGGGCTTGTTGGGGGGCTGCAATGCCGCCAAATAGCACGTTTGTGAGGGAGCGGTTCATCGCCACGCACTACCTTGTCAGCATGGGGGCTCTGTTTCAGCTAAATGGCGGGCATACCATTATGTAAGACAGGATGGAACCGCTGACGCCTATTAGAGATCCGACACTCGTGAGGAGCGGGTTATTCAGCATGAGGCCTTCGGCGACCAGGGCGAAGCCGGAATACGCGTTGAGAACAGTAATAACAACAGCTGAAGCTGTTAGACATGTTCGTAGATAAAGTAGGAATACCTACGCATATCAGCACCGCCAATGGCCGCGGTAGTGGTGTAGCCCTTGAGGAAACTGAGGATGGTGTTTGCCCCTAGACATGTGGCGGCAATGACCGGGTTGGCGGGTGCCATTGTGACGAATGCTCCCATAGTTGCTACATTGCTTCCGAGTAGGGTTGAGTTAATCAAGTGCCGACCGGGAAGGATAGTCGGCCTCGAGGACATGCGGCCGGCGAGTTTCAGGAATGCTACAATGGAGCCAGTAAATGTAACGCCACCTGACTCAAGTTAGTATGCCTAAATTAGCAAACGGGGACAAGATATACCTATCAGAACCCCGAGGTATGCCGTCACTAGATGTAGGGTCGTGATGATATCAATACCGGCCATCACACTGCCGGCGCTTGTGAGGACTGCCGCAAGTCCAACAACCGAGTGCAAGGCAGCAACAGTTTGAGGAAGTCCAGTAGGGGTAATACGACGCCCAATCAATGCGCCTTCTGCTGTCAGTGAAGAAACTGAATGATAACATGGTGCAGCACCTACCAACAATCGCACCGGCACTTGCGACGCCAGCGAATTGAGTTAGTACCTCTGGCGAGAACCCAACAGCAGCGAGCGAGGCAAGGATACCGGCCGCAACGCCAAGAATGCCGAAGATGTTACCACGGCGAGCGGTCTGCTGTGAGGCAAGACCTGAGATGGAGCTGATACATAGAACGCTGCTGACGAGGTACCCAGCCTGCACCAGCCCAGCCATACCGGTGCTAGCGGCTGCGAGGAACCCTCCACCGAAGATAACAGCCGGGATGGCGTAGAGCCAAGGATACTCGGGAGGGTCCGTTGGGCGTTTGAACATATCAAGCATGCGTTTGGTGATAACAAAGCCTCCGGATACGTTCATGAATGCTAAGAGCACCGAGGCTGACCCTAAGGCTTCCGGAATCGTGGTAGGAAGATAACCACCCCCCATGATGAAGAACCCGCCAATCCCGACCATGCCAGAAATAGCATTTGTCACGCTCATCAATGGAGAGTGAAGAGCAGGAGCGACACCCCAGACCGCGCGATAACCAACAAGTCCGGCCAGACCGAATGTCAGCATGTTGCTCATAAAGACTGGACCAGTTGCTTTGCCCAAAGCGAGTACAGTTCCCATGCCCGCGGTTGTAGTTGCTACCTCACGCGAAACCTTCTGCCATGGTGTCAAGGCCAGCTCTGCTTTTGCTGTCGACGGCGCTGCTGCTTCCACCTTTGTGGGTGGGGGTGCAGGGCGAGGAGCCGGGGGTAGAACCTCTCCGTTCAACGTAACGATCGAACCACGGACCACTTCGTCGGACAAATCAACTCCAAATGACTTCTCTTGTGGGGCCATGGAGAGGAGGTACTTGGTGATATTGTTGGAGTACAATGTCGACGACTGAGTGGGTAGGCGAGAAGGAAAATCAGTATAGCCTAAATAGTCAGTCCTAATCCCTCACATGTGCGACGGAGCTCACCAATAACGGTAACATCTTTGTATACACTGAGCTGCCCAGGGATAGTTGCCTCGCAATTGCCGCCAGCTTCAGCTGCGAGATCGACAATGACGGATCCGGGTTTCATTGCGGCGACCATCTACCAGCTTTAAGCCATAGGTCTTCCAAGGCTTTGATCTTCTCACCTCTTTGGTAATCAGCTTTGGAGCTGGTTTCCCAGGGATAAGAGCGGTTGTTATGATGATGTCCACCTCACGGGCCTGCTCCATGAACAGCTTCATCTCGGCTTCGATGAACTCTTTAGACATTTCCTTGGCATAGCCGCCTTGACCAGCGCCATCCTCCTGAATATCGACTTCGATAAATTCCGCCCCGAGCGACTGGACTTGTTCGCGAACAGCAGGCCGCGTATCAAATCCGCGCACAATGGCACCCATGCGGCGGGCCGATGCGATAGCACTCAGTCCTGCGACACCGGCTCCGATGACCAACACTTTGCTGGGAGGTATCTTCCCTGCGGCAGTGACCTGACCGGTCAAGAAACGGCCGAAGTGGTTTGATGCTTCCAAAACAGCTTTATATCCGGCAATGTTGGCCATCGAACTGCGGTATGTTAGATTGACCCCAAATTCAACCGGAGAACCCACCTAAGAGCGTCAAAAACCTGTGCGCGCGAAATCCGGGGAATCATGTCCATCGCAAAGCTAGTGGTACCACGAGAGGCGAGCTGTTCCACAAGTTGCTTATTCTGGGCAGGGTACAGAAACGAAATCACGGTGCTTCCTGGGTTTAATGCCTCGATTTCATTGAAGGCGCCATTGGCCTGAGGCCCTCGGACTTTCAGCACAATGTTACTCTGAGACCATAGAGCAGCTTGATCAACAAGGGTTGCGCCAGCCTTTTCATATGCCTGATCCAGGAGCTGAGCACCTTCCCCAGCTCCGCGTTCCACAAGAACACGTCCAAAGCCTTTCTTGATCAACAAGGCCACATTCTGAGGTGTGAGCGCAACACGGCGTTCGTTCGGGAATATCTCGCGAGGCACACCGATGGTTAACGAAGAGTATGGGACGACTGGGACTGGAAACGGTGCAGAGGTACTGGTGGCGTATGTTCGAGCACATTTGGAACGGTAGTTGAAGAGGGGCTCACGGGGCTGGTACGATGGACGAGGATCACGACTGCGGGTAACTAGTGAGAGTAGTGTCAGCTCGCATTCCGACTGCCTCAGGAGGCAGATTAGGGAAAGTAACTCACGAGATTGTTTCGACGAGAGGTAGGTCCTGCCTGAGAACTGACTGAAGGCGGCTCGACACGGCCTCACGACCAGCGGCAGGGAGAACGACGCACTCATGGTGCATCAGGTTTCAGGGTAAAGGGGGTCGCGAACAGCTGGAGAGGTGTTCATTTCAGGATCAGGGGAGGAGAACAAGTCGAGGAACAAGGCAGCCACCGTTCAAAGAGCAAGGCGGCTGTCAAAAGCGGGGAATGTGCCGAGAGGTATAAGAGCTCGGCGAGTGGAGGACTCGAGAGACTGTGTGGAGGAAGAGCGGGGGACGGAGTTGTTGCGGGGAGATCGCCGGGGCCGCACGACCACTCGAGATAAATAAAGAGCTGCTCATTCTTCCACGAGTAGCTGCCTGGGACGGACAATAGTCGGCAAATCGGTTGAATACCGCATCCGTCGCCTCCTGGTGAGACGGCGCCACTGTGCGACCAACAGGTTGATCATGGAGAACTGGTAGATACAGGGTCTGGTCCCTCGAGAGATAACGTGCATAGGAGTTGCTGATTACAGTGTGTGCGAGTAGGGACACGATAGGAAGTCAGGCGATGACTTCATGTCCATCCAGGCCGCTGGCTGAAGGCTGCAAGGCCCCGCCGCCCATCAGGTGATACAGAGCACAGCATCAATAGTGTCTCCGTGGTGTGGTTTCACGGTATCGCGGTTGTGTTATCAATTTGCCCGCCTTCTAGAACGCGCCTCGAGAGGGTGCGCCATCATGCCACTGCATCTCGACTCCACTAACAACGCCTGTGGCTCCGGTTCGCATCTCCGATCGCCTTGGTGCCTGGCTGCCTGTCAGCCATAATCCTCAGGTGTCAGCCTTCTTTTCTTATCTGTCACGTGACTCTTTTCCCCGCCCGACGCTCGTCTTTCTCTGGATCACGAGTGAGATGCGGTTGAATGGCGGAATGGTCCAAGTCCTATCGCCAAAAACAATCCCTTTCTTCTTCGTCAGCTCCTTGTGAAACCATCACCTATTCTCTGCATCATCCAACAATCCTTCGTGGAGCTATCCGACCCTTCTCCGTAATGCCCCTCAAAATTTTCACGGTGGGTCGAATCCACGAACCTTGATTCTTGCTCGAGGCGAGCCCAGGATTTAGATTGCTCTGTTTCTGACCCTTGCTGCCAGCCTCTAGTTTACCAGATACTACGAAAAAGCTATCACCCTTACCCCTCTTAAAGCTCTCGTGATGGACTCCGGTATCTCACAACTGAGATCATAACACGCTGCTACAAACGCCGTCGACATTGCGATAATTGCATTTCCCCATCGCCCATGCTCTCTAGTGGGCCAGTGGCTCTCCTAAACTCCCGGCCGCGACCCACGGTAGCACTTTCGACCATTGGCAGATGTTCCTGGTGGATTGCGCGCAGCGAGACCGGCGGACCAGACATTTCCGCTCGATTTGATCATCAACGTCAAATCCAAATAAATCTCGACCTCCTCTGTCCTCGTCGCAACAAATTTTAGAGACCTCGCAAAACCGTCCGGCATGCTTTTAGCGGATCTCATTTGATCACATTATTCGCAATATCTCTCGTCACTGCGCTCGGACTTGGTTTACGACGGTGTCGAGCGGCCATCAGTAACCCCCCAGGCGCAAAGGACTTTTCCTCTTGATATTCGCCCACGCTTCTGTCTTCACATTGTCGAGTTTTCAGACGGCCCCTTTCAAATCGTCGAAACCATGTCGCCAGGTCACCAACATGAGCAGCTCATCGAGCAGAATCCTGTGGGCGAGGACACCCGTGCTGAGACCTCGTCTCAAGATGATGCGGCTCTTTTGGTAGGTGTCCGCCTCATACATTGCTTCGTCGGACGGAATCTAACATAACTATAGAAAACCATGGGCTATAAGCCTGTAAGCTTACATGGGGAATTAGCGGCGAACTAGGCTTATCTATCACAGGTTTTACATCGGACATATACACTTTTCGAGAACTTCTCGACGACATTTGGTGAGTACATTCTGACAAGGTTGAAATAACTTTTCTGACCTTACCCAGCCGCCTTGTACTTCATCGGCGGTGTTCGCGTCACCTTCAGCACTGGTATCGCAGCTGGCGGCAATCTGGCTTACTGGTATGTTCGCGTCATTAATATTGATCAACTGTTCTAACCGGACCAGGACGAGCTACCTCGTGACCATGGTTTTTACTTTCATTACTGCCGCCCTTGTCGCTGAAGTCTGCTCGGCTTCGCCCTCCGCGGGATCAATCTACCTCTGGGCTGCCGAGGCCGGCGGTCCCAAGTACGGTAGACTGCTTGGGTTCATCGTCGCTTGGTGGTCAACTACTGCGTGGACGACTTTCTGCGCCAGTAACACCCAATCGGCCACAAATTACATGCTTTCCGTGAGTGACCGCCATAGGGATCACTAACAGTATGCTGACCTACCGCAGGAATTGACCGTATTTGAAGTCGACTTCCCAAGGGACACATCCAGTGTTAAGTTCCGTGCTGTGCAGTGGATCGTCACCGAGATTCTTCTAGCACTTGCCGCCCTACTCAATTTTATGCCACGTAAGTTCTGTTCCTCGCCTTCTAGCCCTGGCTAACATCAACAGCCAAATACTTTAAATATATCTTCTGGTTATCGTCGGCAGTTGTCATGCTCGACTTTATCCTCAACGTCATCTGGCTGCCGATTGGAGTGGCCAACACCTGGGGTTTCAGGACTGCTGAGGAGGCCTTCATGTCCACTTACAACGGCACCGGCGCGCCCGCAGGTTGGAATTGGTGTCTCTCCTACCTTGCGACGGCTGGTATCCTGATAGGATTTGACGCTTCTGGCCACGTCGCGGAAGAGACCAAGAACGCCAACGTGACGGCCGCGCGCGGTATCTTTTGGAGCACGGTTGCAAGTGGAATTGGCGGTCTTGCATCCATCATTCTCTTCCTCTTCTGTGCAGTAAGCATGAAGCTTTTTATCCGCTTTGAGGTTTTGGTATTGACGCATTCATAGCCCACTCCTGAAAAACTCTTTGAGTTTGGCTCTCCGCAGCCCTTCGTTCCCCTCTATGCCGTCGTTCTTGGCAAAGGTGGACACATCTTCATGAACATTATTTGCATTGTTGCATTGTGGCTGGTACGTTATTACTGGCCGTTCCTGTCCCAATGATTCAATAAAAAGGAATACTGACTTGGAATCAAGAACACCGCGATCGCGATTGTAGCCTCGTCCCGCCTTGTCTTCGCCGTCGCCCGTGACGGAGTCCTTCCCTTCTCTTCCTGGGTGGCAAAGGTCCATGACGGCCAGCCGCGCAACGCAGTGATCGTCGTGTGGACTGTCGCGTCCATCATCACCTGCACCCTCCTCCCGTCCGACGTGGCCTTCACGTCCCTCGTCTCAGCGGCCGGTGTCCCCTCCGCCGCCGCATACGGTCTTATTTGTCTAGCGCGTCTCATCTGCACGCCTAAACGCTTTCCCAAACCCGCCTGGAGTCTCGGGCGCTGGTCCAAACCCTTCCAGGTTATTGGGGTGTTATGGAACGGTTGGGTCGTCGCGGTCCTGTTCTCGCCGTACGAGTTCCCCGTTACAGGCCAAAACCTGAACTACGCGCCCATCATTATGGCTGCTGTCACAATTTTCGCGCTGGTCTCGTACTTTGTCATGCCTGAGGATGCCTGGCTGCCGAAAGACCGCATTTCTAACTTTGTCGACAGCAAAGGTGTGGTGACTGAGACGGTGGAGGAGGTTTCTGGCCCCTCTCGTCATGCGCATGAGTAGAAGGATGGAGCCTGAAATAATGTAGTCACTGACGCTCTGTCCAAGTTCCCCATCAAATGCTAGGCTTGGCGGAGGATCCACCGCGCTCCGTCTGCGCCAAGGCCACAATCAAGGGAAAGCGAAGTGAACACACAACTGGAGGAGGGGAAATAACGATTTTGAAGTCGTTGTAGACGTTTAATAGATCTATATACTAATTAAATGATGCTTACTTTGTTGGGCTTGGCGACTGATAAAAATTGTGGCAACCAACTACCAAAAATCGCGCATGCAAAGTCTGTCCGCACAAATATATCTTTCCACTATAACGTACTAGGGGCAAGGTTCGGATAGTTTGAACGATAAATTCCGACTGAGGACGTTAATTCATCGAAGACAATTCGCGTGTATCATCTTTTTAACTTCGAGAATCTCTAGTATTCATCGAACGCGCAGGTTTTTGTCTTTCGATAGCGGGGTGTTCTCGAGGCCAGGTTCGTGCCCAGACCAGCCTACTGCAGGAGAACAAGAAAACAAGATCACCAAGATCACCAACATGAGCTCATCAACAAGGTTAATCTTAAGCGCCCGAGTGGAGTGGAATGCAGAAGAGCTTTCTCGGCTGGGCAGTGGGCGAGTCTTGAGCGCAACGATTTGCAAGGGCTCCGTGCAGATTCACGGGTCCATAAAACGGCCCCCAAATTAATGGATGTAATTGGGACAATGCGGTCACGATGGACGTGGATCGCCCACAGGGAGCACGCTGAGTGACCGGAATGATTCCGGTGATCTGCTAGTGGTAGCTAGCCTGATCTGTGATGGACAGAAGGGCGGGCGGTGGTTGGCTGCGCTGGCCCAAGCACCAGCCCCACGGATCCAGCGGTTTCTCTTCTCCACGAAGTCTTGGGACTCGAGGCCCAACTCCCCCGGCTCTGCCTTCGATTTCGACTCTCCCTCTTCCTCTCCCACTTGCCTTTCGCCTGCCTGCTCTTCGCTCTTGCTCTCATCCATCGCCCTCTTGCTCAAATATACGCCGCTTCCATACTGTCAGTATGTCGCCTTGATCAGCTACTCCGTTCCATTCCGCCCCCCACCCCACTCGCCGTCCGCACACGACCTCCTCACCCCTCCATGTCTCTCCCTTACGGCTCTCCCACCGTCGATCTTTCTCCCCATGGAGGCTCGTACGATGGTCTGTGATCCGATGCAGCCTTCTCAGTCTCCTCCAAATACGAATAACGAACCTCCCCAACCCGACAAGAAGAAGCGCGTCCGACGATGGCATCACCGCGGCTTCACCGGCTGCTCAACCTGTCGCAGACGCCACGTCCGCTGCGATGAAGCTTCACCGACCTGCAACAACTGCACTCGACTAGGATTGGAATGCGATGGCAGCCAGGGACGGATGACCTTCAAGGTCTATGGACCACCTGCGCCACCGACCGGACCATCAAACTCCCCAACGAAACGGGGGAAATCCAAATCAAGAGCGAGCCAGAAGCAGACGAAGCAGGAAGACACTGGAATCGAAGGTGTGGTTGTTTCTCCGACGACTGTCTCCGACTCGAAACCGTTGGTCTTCCGGTTTGAGAACCCGGTCGTCGCGCCGTCTGTTGCGTTTATACAGGATGATGAAAAGCAGGTGAAGAAAGAGCCGGAGGATGATGACTTCGTGCTGATGCCGACGGAGGGAAACTCGAGACCAATCGAGTATATATTTGAACATCACAAACTGCCGACATCAATGGACTGCCTGCAGGGTCGCTATTATACCCATTTCGTCAACGAAGTTGCCACCCTTTTACTCATTTACGATACCTCGACTAATATAAATCCTTTCCGACGATGTTTTCCGGACGTGTCTCAATCTTCGGTGTCGATGGCGAGCGCTATGGAAGCTCTGGGAGCCCTGCACCTTGCAAACACGTCCAGCGGCCCGCAACGGAATGTGCATTTTCAGCATGCGATGGGCAAGTATGGTGAGGTTGTCAAGTCATTTCGAACTCGGTACGAAATCGGCCAACGATCACGGCTTCCTGATTTCGCGACTTGCTTGCTGCTAGCGTTGTTCGAGGTTTGTCAAATACTTGCTTCTTCTTGCGGCATACTGACTTGACTAGATGATGGATTCCCAGCACCACAACTGGGCTATTCACCTGAAAGGCGCCCGCGAGATCTACCGATGGATGTTCTACCCGAATCCCGATTCAACCCTCGAAGCCCAGCGCGTCGCCGAAATAAACCATCCCCTCCGACGCTTCCTTGTTTCGCTCCTCTCCTACCTCGACGTCGCCGGAGCATGCGCCACCAGCGACGGCACCGTCGTTGAAGGTAGCTACTGGCGAACCCTCGGCGGCGGCTGGGAATACAACCTCGGAATCCCCAGTCTCTCCGAGCCAACTACTACGGACAACGGCCTCCTACTCGAACTCCGCTCCTGCTGGTCCATCATGATGGAGATCCAAGCTTCCATCAGCGCTTTCGGGAAAGCAAAACAATCAGGCTGGGTGACGCCCGAACAACAAGATCTCATGTACCGCGACCTTCTACAGCGATTATTACAGTGGCGCATCAACGCACCAGAATGCCTGCAGCAATTAGGAGACCTGGACGACGCTAGTTTAGCGCAGTACCCGCACCCCGATGTCGTGGAGTATGTCGGCTGCATCGAAGCCTACGAGAAAGCAACGAACATTTACCTCCACAAAGTCGCGGCCGTCGCAAGGCCGGATCTCGAGCCGCAAAGAGACCTCCTCGCTGTCTACTGTACCAGGATTCTGGCGCTGATCAGCAAACTAGCGAAGGATGTCGGACGGCTGGCCGTCCTTTGGCCGCTGTTCATTGCGGGTCGCGAGAGCCGAGACGAGAGCGAGCAGAAGTTTGTCCGTGAGACTATGCTTGATATGCAGCGATATGGGTTCAAGGTATGTCGTGTCCTACGTCTACATCTGATTTGAAGACACAATTTGGGTGCTGACGTGACGCAGAACGTGGAGAAGGGCTTGGAGGAACTGGAGCAGGCTTGGTTCAAGCGCCGCGCGTTCCCTGAGGGCTGGGTCGATACAATGGACGACGTCCGCTCGTCGGTCCTTCTTCCTTGATTACCGCACGTCTGCTCATCTCGCACCGCCTTCGTTATAACAAACCTACCTACACACCTTACGCTCCCCACATAGCCTCCCCATCGGCTTCCCCATCACGATGATGCGCCGCTATCTTCCCGGCAATCACGCCTCGCTGGCCTTCCGCAGACGGACTCCCACTACAACCACTACGACTCACCCACCCGCCTCTACCGACCGACCTTATCGATCTACCTAACCTACCTTCTTACTATTTCAACATTTCTTCTAGAGATACGTAACCTGACCTACGGATCCGACCTATGTAATCTACAGCCTCGGCTTAGCCTTCGATACCATATATACGATGAATGAATTCTACACCACTTTTACTACAATCTAGTATTCTTTTTCTCGGAGAACCGTGAGGCGTTGAGATTAAACTTGGATGATATACTGCTTCATACCATAAACTACCCTGTTTAATCAACCTAGTCTACATATATTTTGTTGAACGTTTAACCACTTGATACCTACACTAAAAGCCATGGTCTAGTAAAGTCTTCGAAAGCGAGAGCCCAAAACAAGATGAGTTGAGATTTAGCTACTTCATCGTCCGGGGCACATGGATCAGCCGCAGAAGATGCACACTCAGCACTTGCAGATTAACACACAAACTCCAGGTCACAAGGTAACTATTCGCGTCCGGACTGAATCCGATTGATGTCATCGCAACTGACGAACAATATGCAATCAAAGAGACACCATACACAGCAGCACAGAGCACAGAACAGGATTTTGCCAGAGCTCCCTCGAGTTCTCCGAGCCTAATGCTCTAACGCACCGCACTTGCAGAGTTGCTTCGACCTTTTCTTTCGTTTGGGCTCTTGAAAAAATTTGACGGTAAAGCCATGCTGGGAAAGACGAAATAAAACTCGGACAAGAATGCCGAGGCGTACTCTGGAAGTACAATGGCGAATACGCTAGGGTGGAGGTACGCTGAGAAAAAGAAAACGCCATGGAGATTGAAGTCGAAAGACGCATCGAACGAAAGAGATGGTGAAGAAAAGGCACGCAGAAGCCGGAACGGAGAGACGTGATGGGACGAACGGTGACCTCGAAGAGCAGCCTGTACAGGCCAGATCATGACGAGACTGACAGAACAGAAGAACATCAGCCGGCAAAGCAGGACCCTTCCAAGAATGAACGAACTACCTGATGAACACACGAGCCGAGAAAAGCGCCCTACCCCCAGTTGTCGTACTTCTTAGCCTTCTTGTCTATGGCCTTGACCGAAGTGTTAGCGCCGTTTCTCATCTTCTCCTTCTTGAGCGCCTTCTCTTTCTCCTTCTTTGCCTGCTTTTGATTTTTCTTCTTGACGCTTCCGGCGCCCAGACGCTCCTCCCTTTCTCTCTGCTCTCTTTCTCTCTGGTCCTTCTCCCTGGCTGCCTCGCGCTTCACTCTCTCATCGCGCTCAGCGGCATGGCGAATCTCTTTGCATGATACGCACTCATCGTTGCCGACGTGGTGGGCGTCAGGGTGGATGGGGCACTGAATCATGTGGCCTTTTTTCTTGCAGGCCTCGGTGAAGACATGGAAGCAGCGGCCACTGGAGAGGAGAGGGTATGGTTAGATGACGACCATAGAAAGGTGGTGGAGGAGAGAGTAGAGGTAGGAGATGGCCAGGGCGTACCAGCGGTGAGGGCCATTCTTTCCATTCGGCCCTTTGTAGCTGACCATTTTGAGAGGTTGGCTGGACTTTCTAGGGAAGGATAGTGGAAGTTGATACAAAAGCAGGGAATCGAAAACACCAAGAGAAGACTCGGACTTGAGGCTTGAATTGTGCGCTTAGGACGATAGCGATTTGACAAGGACTCAGTTCAAGATCGGCTGGCTGACTTGTTTCTGTGATAGCTTCTGGTGCGATGTCCTAATTGAGAGATAGGCAATGAGCTGTGTTGAGCAACTAATTCCCTGGTCTTCAAGACAAACAATGTACGATGAAAACAGTACTCTGAGCAAACAGAGCTTCGAAGCTGGGTACGCTCAGAAGGAGAGAGTATGAAATTCGAGATGTGATGGGACGAAACTTGATAGTTGCTATGGCCTTCTAGAAAAGCGGCAGCGAGACCTAGCGCAAGGCATTTCCCTGTGTTCCTCCATTGCATTCACTCTCAGGCATACACCAGCCATATCAAGACCAGTAGTGGGGGTACGGCAGGCTGCAGGTCCAGCACCCACGACATGATTTAGAGACGTTGATAGGCAGGGAAATGTGGCACGGGCGAAATTCGAAATCTGCTCACTGGCTCATAGGCTGCAATTCAATAAGTGTGCACTGTGCCATTGGTATATAATGCCTAATGGGGACTGTTGTGAAGAGAGGCACGTGATATTGGTAGAACCAGGTCGAAGGATAGTGAATGAGATCAGCATCTTGCACAGTGGAAACTGGTCATAGTTAGAGACTTCTGCATTCTTCAAACCCTTGGTGACTCGTACCTTTCCATTAAGAATCCCGTCTATTGCATTCGGCGAGAACTCACGGTCGTCTCCAATCTCGACGCAACACCACCGGTGGAGGGAGGCGAACGGAGCAAGAGATCGGTTCGACTCATTTTCTCGGAACTCAGAAGATACAATATCTTGCGGTCTGATGCAAAGTAGCGATACTACTGTACGGCAGCAGAATCGATAAGGATCAGGTCAAACTCATCGATGTAAACGAGGCGCAATGCGGCGAACCTGCACTCCTGGAGCTTCTCTCTCTGCCTTCACAGTGATGTCGGGATGCCATTCACTGACGCCGGCCTGTGTTTTGATGGTCCTTGAAGAGTCGGATTCACGAGAGAGCGAAGGGGGCGGTTAAGTGTTTCTTCCGCTTCGAGTTGGGAAGGCACGACGCTGGGTCACGGGGTCAGGAACGAGCCCGTTTGAGGCGATTCCCACCACGGAAGACTCTCTCCTTTCTCCGCCATCTCGTGCTTCGCTGCATCTCACAAGGAAAGCGATTTTTTGACCCCCGAGGCATCACAGCAAGCTGACTATTTCCCGACAATAACAGGCTTAGGGACGCATCGATAACTGTTTCAAGGAAAGCCGCATTGCGAACTGGAGTCGAAGGTAGACAAGGCAAACGGCAATTGGACGAGTTTACGGCGTCTGGGCAATGAACGCCTCTGGGCACAAGATCTTTCCCCCAAGTCACGAGAGGGTGCACTGCGCCCCTCGGACTGAATACTGGTATTGCCGAGTGAGGGAATGACGTTTGGATGTTACCGGCTCCGTGTTGGAAATAAATGATGACGACGCAGCTGGGCTCCATCAGACAGAAAGCTGGCGAAGCTGCTCGGATTCGGTGCTCGGTGGCTCGGTTTTGCGGGATACCCTCTGATCACGTCTACTCGAGAAGGCTTTGGGGGCATGACGCTTTCGTCGACATGGTATCAACCAATGATCCAGTGGAGCTCGAGACTCGAGTGCCACAGTGTGGTCAGTGCATAGATCAAAGCGCTATTACTCGGCTCAGCTATTCCAGATCGATCGTTGCGACAAGGGTCTATCATTGCACAGGAAATGGGTAGCGCTGATGCCGTGCGCGAGCGGATGCTTTGCCGGGTCTCCGGGCACTCGACCAGCAATTGCTTTTCCCAAGAAAGCCGCACTTACCCATATTTATTGTATGCCCTGGAATCTCTACAACAGCGAGGTCAACGCTACTCGTCAAAAAAAAGCGGATACAGCGAGCCTCGAAGGTCGTCGGAATCCACTGAGAGCTTTAGAGGAGCAGCATTGTGGAGGTTTTCTACCAGCCCTTACCTATTGTCCCTGTCGAGCGCATACGGGGAGTTGTTGCAGAGATAGACAAAGAGAACACGCCATCTAGCCAAGCCAAACAGAACAGGGGCATCCTAAGCGAAAGCAGCGGCAAGACAGCAAGCAGCGAGGTGCCTGATGACCGGGGCCGGGTTGTCTTCTCTTATTCCTCACTCATTTGTCGAGATGTACGGTTCCAACTCTCCGCATTAAATAGACCGGATTGGTTTGTGCGACGGTTCATGCGCGTAGGTTGATGGTAGCATCAACCCCCCAAGGGCTCAGGCCCAGACTGCCGGATTCTGTAAAACATTGATGCTCTCACCCAATCACACCACAGTCAAAAATAGTTTCTTTCAGGTCGACATTTTGTTGATTGGGATGGGTGGGTCGCTGGCACATGGTGGCCGGCTCGGTCAACAAAGAAGATCCTGGCACGGGAGGTTTAGGTTTCTATTGACGAACAAATACGGATTGCATGGGCCTGCCAGCCAGGTACACTCTGTCTAAAGCTCCTCGCTTTTCTTGTCTATCCAGATATCCTCTTTCCTACGTCAATCATGGAGGCTCTTTCCTCTGAGGAACGTGAAGCTCTGCTTGACGGCCCGGGTCTTGCTCCTCCTCCTGGACAAATCCCTAACTTCGAGGACCCCCCGAGTCAAGCGACGGCAGCATATGCCATTATCTCCATAACATGGAGCCTGGCTACCATCTGCATTCTCATCCGCCTCTACGCAAAAGCTTTTGTGATCCGCAAGTGGCGGCTCTCTGATTGTAAGTCGCACGTAAACCCGATGTTGCAGAGGCTGACGACTCAGTCGCAATGATCCTTGCTTGGGCACTCTGTATAGGGTATGCTGCTGTGCAATTGCTCGTCGGGGATCTCTTCGGAGTAGATCAGTGGAATATACGTCTGAGGGACCTGATCGAGTTGCTCTATGTGAGTCCCGGCTCCGATGCCTGCCCTGCGAGATATACTAATCGGCCTCCATAGTACGAACAAATTGGGTTCCTGCTTTATGGAATATGCACCTTCTTCATCAAGCTGTCACTTTTGCTTCAACTTCTTGAAGTATTTGCCTACGGGCAGCGAGACTATTTCTTTTGGTGCGGCCATGGACTCATCTGGCTGAACTTTCTTTACCATTTTCTCATAGTCTTCATCACCGTCTTCCGCTGCAGACCTGTATCTGCAGGCTGGATTCGTCATATCACAGATGGCGATATGATCGCAGGCGGCAAATGCCTCGACAACTTTCGAATCCTCATAGCGCTGAGTTCACTTAACGCCATTTCGGACATTATGATATTTATTCTGCCTCAGACTCGTATATGGGGCCTGCAGATGCGACTTCGCAGAAAGATCGCTATTTCTGCTGTCTTCTCAGTTGCCCTTATGTAGGTATTCCCTTTGCACCAAGAAGATTATAAGCAAATGTGATTAATCATGGTACAGAGCATGTGCGGCTGGAGTTGTGAAGCTTGTATACGCTTCCATGATGTACTATCATGATAACAAATCGCACGACCTATTTTACGTCGCCATGTGGACAAACCCCGAGATGGTGGGTGGAATCATCGCGGGCTGTCTACCTTCTGTACCCAAAGTCGTTCAGAACGTCTTGAAATATCCCTTTATTGCCAAATGGGCCAACTCCGCGCGGAAACTAATCCCTCACTCGAGTCATTGCCAAACTGACTCAACGGCTATCAACTCATCATCCTCCGGAAGTGGTGCCCAGCAACAGAAGCCGCGGAGGGCAATGAGGAACTCATTTATGGGACCCGATAGATATCGTCTTTCAACGTTCGCGAGTCGGAAAGGGACTGTGGACTCGGTGGGGACTACGACTCTTCTTTCGACATCGTCAACTGCGGTCGACGGAGACCATGAGTTGAATGAGATGCATCCAGTCATTATCCGCAACTCTCAATTATCAGGCCCTATTTATGATCCGAATGCAAGCTCTTCGGTTTAGGCGGCTTGACCTCCGTAAACCCGAAGGGCACTTTTCTTGCCCAGTCGCTGGTCCCGAGGACTGAACGACTGCATATACATGTATGTTGAAGGAAATACAAGTAAAGAAGTTCCCAACAGATGACCACGTCTCCTCACTGAGTCGTGTCCTAGCAGCCCTACTCTGTATCTGCGGTGATCCATACCCAATAGGGAGCCTTCGGTGCGAAACCGAATTCATCCTGAACGTTCGTCCTTCTTGTTCCGAACTTTTGATTCACTCATTACCTCCAAGCTTCAAGCGACTCCTGCACCAGTGGGATTTTCACTCGTCACCTTCTCAGTCTGCTTATTACCTCTAGAGTCTAGGGTACTCCGTAGTCGACTCTTGGTCTTGGCCAATCAGCAGCTGCCTCTCGGAAGAACATTCCCCCTTACCAAATTGTATTGTTCCAGCTTTTCTCTCCACTTGCCGTCGCTTCTCTTCAGCCGGTTTCAGAGTCCAGACTGTCAAAAGAACCATATATCTACGACATATCTCGAGCCGCGTACAAAATCTCAGCGTCCCCATCCACTCGCAGAAACATGTCGTGCTATTAGCAGACTATCTCACTAGATTGGAAGCATTGGATGCCTTTTCAGAACCATGTTCCAGCCCGAGCGAAACGCCCTTCTCCTCCCAGAGATTCTCACCAATGTCCTTCACAATGTGAGCATGAACGACTTAGCCATTTGTGCTCGTGTTAATCGGATGTGGAGCACCATTGCGCTGAGACAGATATACGAGGGCTCCCTCTGGGACATGCAATATCGGTCACCCGATATCATCTCTCTTAACTGTCTGTATGTCGCGTCTCAGGAGCGTTTCAAGCAGTATATGAGTCATGTAAAACACCTGCTTATCGCGCCAGAAAGACCCGTCGACAAACAAGAGTTCGGACTGCCGAGGAAGTATTGTGCTGTCGAGATGTTTCGTATAATGCGCGATGCCGAGCATGCGAAAAGCCTTTTCCGAGCTCACAAACCCGGTGGGGGGTTCAAGAGTCTCGTCATTCCATTCTCGACTTATGAGTGGCAGAAGCGGTCTTACATGGATGTCTTTCTTTCTCCGAATGTTGAGTTTTTGGCTATTGATGATGACTACTGCCGGTTCGTGGCGCAGATGCCCGATAGTTGTGTGAGTCTTCTCTCTGCCTCCCGTGCTACGAATACATACATCTGACAGTGAGGAACAGCTTGCAAATATACGAGCTCTCACGCTGTACATGACAGGCTCAAACAAGGACTTTCAGCAAATCATTTCGTTGATTGACAGGTGTGATTTGCGCTTTATCCACATTGAGGATCGACGCGATGTTGTCGACGAGCCTGAGCAAAATGCCGAGAGGCGCGACCAGACCACCCAACTGATAGAGTGTCTTTTACGCCAGAAGGAGCTCATTTCTCTCGCCTTGTTTACCTACGGGGTAGTTCGAACGTTCGGCGAAGTGATGGCAGACCTCGTAAAGAACCCATGGCCAAGATTGAAAGCCATATTCCTCGGAGTACACTCTGACGGGAACCTCATGCCTTACACACCACGCTTCCAATGGCCGAAGTTCAACAATGTCGAAATGCTCAGCCTATCACGGTTCGAAGACCTATCTGACGTTGTCAATGATGACCCACACCTCAAAGCCCGTCTAAGGATGCTCCACCTCGAAGTGCCCGTAGTCACTGATCTGGTGCCACTCATCGACGTGCTGGATAGTTGTAGCCGCCTAGAAAAACTCAGCATCGCGAGCATAGATGATCTAATGCCCTCTTCCCCTCACTACGCACATTTCTTTGAGAGCATCCCGCCCCTACCATCGCTCAAGTGTCTCTCGCTAGCCTGGAACTTCTCTTTAGATGTCTGCGTGATTCGCCAGGTGGCATTGCAGTGCCCCCAGCTGAGGATACTTGACATTGAGTGCGCCGAATTGATATCCTCTGTTTCATCCCTACAAACAATGGCACCCTTCCCATGTCTCAAGATCATGAAACTATGCTATGCAACGTTCAAAAATCCTCGCTTATCAATGCGCGGCCCTTCACTCCAGCAACTCGTTAGGGAATGGCAACGGGTCTTTCCGAAGCTGAAGCCCATCCCAGCACCGGGGGACTACGAGTACCCTGTGACGGACGAGGACATGGTGCAGGTTCTCAAATCTGATCCTAGAATCACAGATCCCCACTCAGATTCAGATGACCTTATGAGCCGGGTGGCCACTCTACTGGGCTACCGGGACTACATTACGGAAAACGTGGATTATGCCTATCAAGCACCTATGGAGATTGAGATCACGGGATGGCCAATCGTACCATTAGCGTACTATCGATACCGGTTGAATGACTTCTCTTCATACACTCTCTAGGCTGGATCTGGTTTGGAGCGGCGGGTTTCCTTCTTATGGAGTGGTGCGAATGGAATTGGCGTTACGTTAACTGTATCTGGAGGGTGGACATACTTATATCTGCGTTAAAAGTGTCTATAGCTACCTCCTCCATGCCTGCCCCTAGGGGCTTATGGCCGTGGTCAATCGATGCGTTAAGGTGAGAAATGAACTGTATCTAGTTCAGGCCTTACTACGCTTCTAAGTCATGGAACTATCGTATACTCTTAGCACTGACCCCATTGAAGCAGATATCACCTACCCAAGCATGATAGTTCTGCTTACCTAGGGCTGGACAGCCTTGCCATTTTCTGTCATTATTGACTGAGAAACAACAATACAATGACGTCATATCCGGATACACCCGGCTCGGAAGAGTAATAGTCCGAGTCTTATGTAATCTGCTAGTAGACGTTGATCTTCGCGTCTTGAGTTCCATTCGCGAAGTCGTCAGTGGAGAAACTGAACAGAAGGACTAGGAATACCACCTCCAAGTCCAAAAGCCTTTATACGCATAGCATTTGCGCCAACAGCCCGATGGCTGTGGCAGTGTGATGACAGCAGTGGGTCCTGCATCGTCTCCAGAATCCAGATTCATGGGTCCACGCTAGGGTCACCATCTTCAACGAACAACCTCACCCCCTAGCCAGCTGGTGCGATGACGTTCCATCATCTTACATCGTCCGCGCCCGCGTCCCAGCCACCACTAGAGGATGGATGGTATGGCGTAGTAAACGCGAAGGAACGCAGGAAGCGCCAAAATCGACTGAACCAGCGAGCTCACCGTGAGTTCTCGACTCCTGTTGGTGATAGGGTACTCGAGAGGCGATGTCGTTGACACGTAGATTGCCTTCCTTGATTAGGCTCTAGAAAACGGACTGGCCCGAGCAATCCTGTCGAGATCAGGCAGCCGGCACCGCCTCTATCCAGGCCGACGTGCGAACGCGAAAAGTCAATCACAAGCTCGAATGCCACTACCAGCACCACCGCAGGGACCAACTCCAACGTCCTAGTCGCACGGCTTGAAAGCCTCGAGGCGGCACTCAGTGCCCTCGTAGAGACTCGTCAGGCTCCTCCAACAGATCACGGTGGAGCATCAGGAGCAGTCACCTCCACGACGCATTCTACCCGAACGCCCGTTGGCCAACAATGGGAAATAAGCCCAGCCAACCCCATCTGGGCCAGCATCCCCGACGCCACCAAAAAGACCATCCTGCTCCGCCAAGTCGCGCAGTTCCACAGCAGCTACCAGCTGAACAGCCCCTGCTCCGACCACCTCCTCACCCTAACCCGCGTGAACGTGCACCGCGCCTTCGTCGCCAACATGGCCACCCTCGGCATAACCTGGGAGTGGATGGCTGACGACTCCATCTCGCCATTCTCAGCGCAGATCGCCAGCCCGCGCGTCTCCGCATTCCCAGCCCTCCTCGCCTCGCTCCCCTCCGCCCTGCACCCGACGCCCCTCCAACTCAGCAATATCTACCACACCTGGATCAACCTCTTCCCGTGCCCCGTCATGCGCGACAACCTGATCCGCTCCGGGAACGACTGGGACGACGAGGAGCTGTGCACGGATATCATGGGGTTCTGGGAGGGGAATGCCGAGGGGCCGTTCGGGCTGCTTGTTTGGGGCGATCCGGCGGACTTGACGTGCTGGGAGGTTAGCGAGGGGTTTGTGCG